>JBBPDC010022737.1:0-12721 GCA_037974485.1 Hemigrammopetersius urotaenia | reverse complement strand
CTGTGTTCCTCATGTCTCCATCGCCTCATGTTGCGTATGTCTAGTCTCGTGTTTCTCGTTCCTGTTTTCCCGTTCTCATTTACTTTCTGTTAATAAACCTGAGTACAAGTATGGAAGCTTGCCTGCCTCGTTTCTGGTAAATCAGAGTGTGGGCTTCGTGGCCCGCACTCTGACACACTCTAAAATAGGTCAAACAATAAGAATAAAGACACAGCAAGCTGGCACAACATAAAATTTTGGACTGGGGCCTAAAACAAGTTTGTATCAAACTGTGAAATACAATTGTGTCTGCAACTGCTTCCATGACACCCCAGCTCTTCAGCAAGAAAATTGTGATAACAGATGAAGCATATCATATGTAAATTAAAGCTGTGTAATGTTGAATAGACAAGATGTAACCACTTGTGTGGATAATTTTATACATGACCTCAGCTTTTGGCAAAAGCTTACCTCCTCAGTTTGGTTGTTAAAAGAAGTGTTTGATAAACAAAAAATAAAGAATTTGCATTCAGTAAGGAAGCAAAAATGGTCCTGCTACCTCCTCCACTGTAGATCACACATCCTCCATCACACTCGCTGATTTGTGTATAGATGCCTACACAGTAATCATTCCAAGAGCACCCGCGTATAGTTAAAAAACGCTGTGTAAACTGTACAGTGTAAACTGTATAGTACTGTACTGTGCAGTTTACACTGAACTCCTGCAGTGCTAGAATGTAAATACCGATGTTACCGTTGTACAGACTGCACTGTAATTCATACACGGGTGTTTTCTTTGGTATGCCTGTCATTTCCATTTGTATAAGTAGGGTAAATACAGTAATAATTTAATGTATTTTTATTAATAAAAAATACAGTAAAATGCAGGAGCAATCACCAATCATTTTTACAATTCAATAATTTACTGTTCATCCGCCGGTGAGTATTGTATTAATAACTGGCATTAAAATACATGAAGAATGATATATTGCCACAAAATAAAATTAAAGTTTCCTTAAATTTGCTGGGGGTTTTGCCAAAATTATTAGTTCGATTCTAAGAAAAAATGACTGAATTTTTAATTTCATATTTTTTTTTAAATTTTAATCTTAATACATTACCCTTAACGAAAATGTTAAGAGAGAGAGAGAGAGAGCGAGGGAAAGAGAAAGAGAGAGAGAGAGAGAGAGAGAGAGATAGAGAGAGAGAGAGAGGTTTAAATATGGGCTAATATGAACCGAACTAAAAACTTTTCCGGAGTGCTTGGATTGTCCGTATTCAAATCTCTCTCTCTCGCTCTCTTACTCTCTCTCTCTCAATCTCTCTCTCTCTCTCTCTCTCTCTCTCTCTCTCTCTCTCTCTCTCTCTCTCTCTCTCTCTCTCTCTCTCTCTCTCTCAATCTCTCTCTCTCTATCACACCTTTATTTATTTAGCTACAAGTTCAGCTGGGTAATGGGATGGTGAAGATGCTGTCCAGATGGTAGGAGAGTCAACTGGCAGCTAGGATCAGTATTCCAGCAGCCTGACCAGAAGCTGTGAGGCAGACAGGCTGTCTTCGGTCCTCAGTGATGTGGAATGTGGAGGCTGAGGATCTTGAGGACACAGTTTACCTCCGCTTCATTAATGTTGGAGGGTAAATGTTCTCAACCTAAAAAAATCCATTATAAGCACTTTCTTGCTTTTGGTTGAGGACAAGAATGCACTACCCAGTTTCTGCACTTTTTCTCTGTTCAGATTTGTTATTCGAATTCAGCTGTATAACGATGGTGTCTCTGCAAACGTAATGAAGTTTATAGCCCTGTGGTTTACCAATGTTGATGAAACTGGAGGAGAAGGAAATGTCTAGTCTGACAGTCTGTGGTCGGGGCTTTCACTAACCCAGATCCAAATGCACAGCAGCTGAGGGCTTGGTTGTGGAGGTAGGAAGCCAGCTTATTATTGATCATAATGAAATGCTGAGTAAGATTCAGTTGACAATGTTTTGCTTTATTATTGATAAATCAAAACATAATGCTTCAGAATGTTTAAGCAATGTAGATAGAATTCTTAATATAACTTAATATAACCTGTAGATGGGGTTGAAGACATCCAGGGTCACAGCTGCCTTCCTTACACAGGGAATGCCAGACTGGTGTAGACATGGAGACAGACTCATTCAAAGCTGCATGCTACAATGAAAGATGTATCATGCTGAGCGGTTTCTCTGCTAATAGCATCCAGCAGCTTGAAATTCTTGCCAAGCAATAGTTTGTTTCAGTGTCAGTTGCAATAGTGATGATTGATAATACATGCAAAGGTGTATACTTTAGCCCGATGAATTCCAGGCTATAATATGAGCCTGAATTTCTCCTCAAAATGGCCATGTTTGTAGAACACACCTACCAGTCTCCTTCGCTCCTACCAAAGGCAGCTGTTTCATCTGAGTGGAAAAATAATCAAGTGATAATCAACAAACTCAACACACAGGCTGTGTGAAGCATGCTTCTTGACCCGGCCTGTATCCCAACTGTTTAAAATCGGGATTTTAGATCTTTCCTTTACTGCCACATTTACATATTGCAATTATTTCCCCTTTAGCAGATATTAATGTTGTAACCTGTTAAGAAGAGCCATGCTCCCACAGCCCTTGAGGGAAATGTAGATTTGAAGATGGAAGTTTTATTGCCATTAAGTCTAAATAATTACATTCTTGACATATATAATCAGTTGTTCAGCATCTCTTCGGAAATGTAGTAGAAGTTGTTGATAAGAATCCTAATTAGATGCTAATGCATTAGAAGCCCATCTCTAATTAACAACTAATAAGTACATGATGGGTATTAATCATATGGCCTCTGGCGTAATCTCATGCCTTTTAATGTTTCCCACTTTAAATACCCTTAGAAACTGATTGTTTCATAATGAAGAGCTTCCTGAAACACATAATATGATAATAGGGTATTCCACCTTTAAATTATAGGGGAAATATTTTGAATTTAAGTTAAATATTTGAAATAAAATATTGTGTAATCAAATATGTATAGAAATATAAAATATGCAAAGGCTTCTGTCTAATAGCTGCCACTTTTGTCAGAAGCAGAATACTCAGGAAAGTGACCAGTGAGTACATAAAGAGTGAAGAACAGTGAGTCAGCTTCTCATACACACAAACACACACACACACACACACACACACAATCGATGAACTAACAATGAGCTCATCAGTTCAGCTTTAGTTACAGTCGAAGACAATAGTTGACTAGTGGTTATCGTGTCTTTCCTGCAATCAGGAAGTTGTGGGTTCGATTCCCAAGACTGCTAAGCACCTCTGAGGTACACTGAAGAAGTTACCGTTCCCACACACTGCTCCCCGGGCTGGCTGCTGCTTCACTTGGTGAATGGATTAAATGCAGAGGAAGAATTTTGTGCTGTTCACACTGTGTGCTGCTCACTTTACTGTCAGATGTTGGGCGCGACCTGGGGAATGGCTGCCACCAACAGGCCAGGAGAACACACACACAGCAACACCTGAGCCAGTGCACAGTGTAGCTTTCATTGCTCTTTAGGACAGGAAACAAAACCACCACCACTCTGACTGAAACCACACCACAGGCTCCCCCACTGTCTCTGTCTACTCTCCTGTCCTTCTTAGTCTCTTTCCTCCTCCGTCTCTAGCCCACTTTGGCCCTCTCTCGCTTACTCTTGGAGAGCCAGGTCAAGATGGGATGCATGTTTTCAATCTTTGAGAAGAGGTGGTCAAAATTAATTAATCTTACATGTTACTCCCTCTTTGCTGCTGACTTTCAGATTAGGTCTAGTTTAATAACACTAAAGGAAAGTGACATGAGTATGACATTTCAGCTTTCCTCGATGAGTGATCGCTGTGCTTACGGTTCTGTTCATATTTCTTCCCGGGCCGGTAGATAAACTCTCTGTATTCAGGGTCAAGAATGTTAAATAACAGTCCTCCTGTGTCCACATACTGAAGGTTTTTGGTCAAGCATCATACTGAATAAGTTTATTTTCCCCCACCCCTCTCTCTACGTCTCTCCAACACATTCACACACACCCTTGACCAAATAGTTGAAGGTTCTTAGTGCTCAACAAGAGTGCCTCACTTCAGTGTCCCCTTTCATTTATAAAGTCTGAAATATTTATGAAATGGTATCTGGAAAGCCTTGGTTATATGCCTACACTTGCCTGTTTAAAAGTTATGTATATTGGGTACTGTGGTGAATCCACATCATGAGGTTTTTAGCTGCCAAGTCAGTTATTTTGGTTGCCTTTGTAGTGTCTTCACATCCTGAATGCTCTCTTTAATTGTAGCCCCAAATCTAAAAAAAAATTGAAGTGTAACTAGTATTCATTTCAGCAAGATAATGTGAAGTGTGTTTGTGTGGTTGTTATGGTAACTTTGATTGTTTCTAGGTTGTTGCTATGGTGTTACAAATAAAGACAGTTGCTATGGTAACTGCAGTGGTTGTGATGGTATTGCTTGGTGGTTGCTTTAATGTTCTAAGTAGTTGTTCAGTTGTTACTAGGTGGTTACTACGGTTTCATACATGAGGGTTGACATAAAAGCAATGGTCAAAAAGGCAGAGCTCCCAATACTTTTGAACAAAGGTACCAGCACTTCCCCACTTTGAGAGGGGTACTTTTGATAAAAGAGTGGAGTACCCATACGTTTCCCCTTTAGCCACATTTGAATATACAGTCTCTGCTGATGAGAGAGAACACATTAAATCACTGATCCACCCTCTCTCTATTTTTCTCACTCAATCTCTCTCTCTCTGCATTCATTTTCAGGGACCAATTAAATGAACAATTTTCAGACACCGTCCCAGAAGTAGCATGTACCCAAATGTTTGCATGGAGAGAGAAAAGTTCTGCCCAGGGCAAGATCTGAACTGGATACTACTTGAGTCTCCAGCCTAGCAAAACAACAGTTACAAATGTTTTTCATTCATTAAATTACATGTACTGAAGCATCATGAGGGTTAAATATAGGTCAGTTTTCTGACATGCCTGAAAACGTGGGGAAAAAACTGATGCAAATAAGAACAAAAAAATCTGATGTCTCAAACTAACACACTTACAGTATGTGTCTTAGTGGTTAAATATAAAATCATTTATCGCACACAGACATCACAGAAGCTGACTAGCCTATTTGCTGCTGGCTGAAACTAAAAGGGCAGCTAAATATTGCCTTTATATACTGAATTAAGTAAATAATCCACATCTGTGGTGGTTTCATAATTTCTTTGAGCAGCTGTCATGGCTGCATGGGTGAAAGGACGCAAACACACAGTGAGGAATTAAGAAACTGAACGTCTTTATTTTTTCAAGAACTCAAATCAGCCACACGCTGGAAGGGATTGTCCCAACACTCACTCCTTTGTGAGCCTCTGCTTGGTGGAGTACTGTCCTCCGGCTGCTACTTTTCTCACAGGCTCTCAGCCTCACTCACTAGTCCCATCTTAACTCTCAGCATCTCCGTGGCTCTGCTTGTCTCTTCCACTACCCCGGTTTTATTTTGGATGCGTCGGGTTGGTCTGTTGTGTTTGCGACTGAGATGGCCCAACCGTTACAGCAGCAGAGCAGTAATATGTTTGGATGGCTCCTTTACCATCACAAGCTACCGGGTTAGCATTGTTAGCAGCTTTGTACCAGAGCCCATGCATGAAAGCAATGTCCCAGTTCATTTTGTATTTACATTTACGGCATTTAGTAGACGCTTTTATCCAAGGCGACTTCCATTCCCTAACTACAGGGGACAGTCTCCCTGGAGGGTCTTGCTCAGGGACCCAGTGGTGGTGTGCTGGAGGTAGGATTCGAACCTGTGACCTCTTGGTCTGGAGTTTATTATTATTATTATTATTATTATTATTATTATTATTGTTGTTGTTGTTGTTGTTGTTGTTGTTATTAATTTTAATATTAATAATAAAAAATAAAACTAAATAATAAAATGTTAATATTAATAATAAATAATAAAACTTAGGGAGAGTAGATTTAGAAGAAAGTCTAAGGTTGCAAGGACATCTTTTAAAGATGACTTCAAGAACTGTACCTGCTGTTCCCATTAAAAGTACTGTAATAAGTTTGAGCTGAAACAGGAGTATGATGTGATGGTGTGATGTGAACCACAGAGAAAGCGTGCTGCTCTGTGTTCAGTGACAGAGTGTAGACATATAACTACTTCTCTCAAGCGACAGGATTCCGATTGAGGTTAAATGTCATGCCATGGAGTTCCGGGCAGGCTGCATTTCAGTTGATGTAGTGTAAAAGAGGAATGAAGAAACCATGGCAAAACTTTGTGTAGCACAACTCATTCTTATTGTGACAAATAGCTGAATAAAGCTGTAAAGGTCTGTAACAGTACCAGCACATTACATGACTGAGATATGGAAAAAACAACCGCCCCATCTTCTAATTTAAAAAAATAATAATATTTTTTCCTAGTTGACTAGAATAATCAGCTTTTTTGGAGAGGCAGCAGATTTTTGACTCCATGGCAACAACTCCATGATGAACATCGACTCCATGGTTACGGCCTTGAATGGAACAAAGCATCATATATGAGTAAACAATCAGCTCATGGGCTGAAATTTCCCCTGACATTGGCAATAATTGATTTCATTTAAATTTAATTTTTGTCTATGTTTGCATCTTAATCTGAATTTTAAAGTCAGTTAAGTATTTTCCAGCTTAAACAATAACACAACCCAAACAGTGGTTCAGAAATTGAATAAAAGCATGCACTCTAGTTTTCTTTTATATAGGGTAGAGTAGTCCCTCTCAGTGAATCAGTCTGAATCTAATTAACTGACTTTGCTAGCTTTCTAGGTGTTGCCCCACAAATGTTTGCAGGCTCTTTATTTTATTTCACCATTTCTATACAATATTTCTGCTCAGTTATCATATCCCTAAATGCTCTCTGTAACTCAGTATAGTTACTAGGTAGTAAGGGAGCTTGTTCACTGAACCAGCTGAAGCTTTACAGAATTTGGCTCCAAACCCCTAGTGAACAGACAAAGTGTGACAGAGGCAAAGAAAAATTCCCTAAGCTGGAGGAGGAAATCTTGGATTGAACCAAAACTCCAAACTCATTCTCCACTGGTCAACTAGGAGTGTGAGGAAGAATTAAAAAAAGATGTCCCTAAGGAAACAATAAGATGCCTTCACACAGAATGAATCATTGTACTGGTCCTGTCCATTTATTCCATGTAGTATGTAGGCCACAAGTATAATCCATGCCGCATGTATCACCACAATTATTAGGTCAACTCAGGTCAAGTCATGTTGGTGTATTTACATTTAAGCCATATGCACAACACACAGTGAAATTAAATAATGTTCCATGAAATGACCTTCCATGAAATAATGTTCCATGAAATAATGTTCCATGAAATAGCGAACGAAATCAAGACTGCAAAGAAAGCAGGAGAGAGTGCAACAAAAACACAAGCAAAAAAACACCAGGGCATTTAGACATATGAATGAGTTCAATATTAAGACAGACACCGTATTCTAGCAACGTCATTATATGTGCAAATTATAACAGGATAGAACATGTGCTGTATATAATAAATAATATTTACAGTGGCGGTTGTGGTGTAAGTTGTTTGTTTAAGACAAAATATATGTATGAATTGTGTTAGGAGATGAAGAAGCTCAGTTCAGGGACGTGTTTGTGTGTGTGTGCGTGTGTGTATGTGTGTGTTTCTGTTGAAGGGGGGTTAAGATTCAGTTCTTATTGAGGAATCTGATGGCCTGAGGGAAGATGATGTTTCCCTTTCTGGCAATGGAGGTTTTATGCTACGGAACCTTTTACAAGATGGGAGGTGGGAGAAGAAGGTGTGTAAGGGGAGTGTGGAGTCATCCATCGTGCTGGTGGCTTTGTGGATACAGTTCATAATGTAATTATCTGTGACAGAGAGGTGAGAGACCCCCCATGATCTTCTCAGCAGTCCTCCCTTTTCTTGGTAGAGTCTTGTGATACAAAATGGAACAATTCCTGTACCAAGCTGCGATGCAGCTCCAGAGAATACTGTCTATAGTCCCTCCGTAGAACCCGGTGAGGACTCTCCTCAGTCTCCAAAGGAAGTAAAGACACTCCTGGTCCTTCGTGGTTGATGGACTTGAGTATCCACCTTAGGTTCTCTGTAATGAGAACACCAAGGAAATTGGTGTTCTGGGCCATTTCCACTGAGGAACCACTGATGTTCAGCAGAGAGTAATTATGTAGTGACCTGTTCAAGTCAATAACCATCCCCTGTGTTTTGTCCCTATTCAGAGACAGGTTCTTGGCTCTGCACCAGTCCACCACCTCTCTGTATGCCACATCATCATTTCTTCTGCGTCAGATCCACCGTGGTCATGTCAACTACAAACTTAATGATGTGGGTCATCAGTGTGAACAGCAGAGGGCTAAGCACACAGCCCCAGGGGACACATATGCTTAGCATGGTGGAACTGGAGATGTCTTCCAGGAAGCACAGATTCAGCTGCAGAGGAAGGTGTTTGGGCCCAGCAGTCTCAGCTTCCCAATCAGATGCTGGGGAATGATGGTGTAGAATGCTGTACTGAACTCTGTCAACAGCACTCTCACATACATGTCCTTTTTGTTCAGCTGGGTGAGGGCTAGGTGAAGATATTGGTGGTGTCTGGTTTGGATCATGTGCAAACTGCAGTGAGCCCAATGAGGGGGGCAGCAGCATTGGATTAAGGGTGGTGCTCAGATAGACATTCAAGATGTCTGTGAGAACAACTGCCAGCTGCTCAGCATATTTTGGGAATGTTGTCTGGTCTGGCAGCCTTTTGTGGGTTGACTCTAAGCAGAGTTGTACACACCTCTGCCATTGTCAGGCAGAGCATCTAGTCATTGGGGGTCAAGATGGTCTTCTTTGGTATCATGTCATTTTATGTGCACTTAGAAGGGAGCCCTGTGTCCAGGAAGTGGCTGTGGATTTCCTGAGCATGGGATAGGGTGACCCTTGCTGCTCTCAGGGCAGCCTTAGCATTTGATCTAAAAGTGGTATCACGGGTTCTCAGTGTGCACCTCCAAAGTCACCACCATAGGTTGCCGCCTCCCTAAACATCTCCCAATCAGTGTGCTCAAAGTAGTCCTGAGAAGCAAAGAGAGCACTGGATTTGGGGGAAAGCAAATTTTTGTCTGCTTCAGAATGGATACTCATCCTATAAGCGGTCTGTACGCTGTTATCAGCATGAGAGACATGTGATCTGAGCAGCCGAGGTTGGGGTGGGTGCACCAACAGTGTTTGCATGAATACAGTTCAACATGTTTGCCCCAACATACTGATGGAATTTAGGGAGAACTGACTTGGGATTTGTATAATTTAAATCTCAGGCAACAATAAACAATCCATCTGGGTATTCTGAGTTCCTGATTACATTGATGACTCCATAAAGTTGGGCCTGTATGTTGTTAGTGTTAGTGCTGGGTAGGCTGTAAACAGTGACTATGGGCATAGTGGAGAATTCCCAAGGTAAATAAAATAGTCTACATCTAACGGTCACAAATTCCAGCAGTGGTGTGCAGTAACTATTGACCAACTCAGTATTCACACACCAGTCAGTGTTGATGCAAACACACAGGCTGCCACCACACCTTTTTGGTATGAAAATCGACTGAAAACTAGGCAGAGGATGCTGTGAGTTAGTGCACCGCCAGCTTAAAAGATAGATCAGGCAAACCTTCCATCATAAGTTCTGGATTGGGGAATTAATACATATGAGTTATGTCAGTTTATTTTTGCCCTTTATGTAGAATGTCACTCGTGTCTCAATGTTCTTTTGACACTTTCTGCCCACAGTTACATAAATGTGCTTCTTGCAAAACCTACACTGCACTGTGGTTTTTATTTCTGGCTCAGTACACCTAATTCAACCCAGGAAGGGTTTGCTAATTATCTAAGAAGTTGAATCAGGTGTGAAAGGGTAGAAAATACAGCTGGTTGAATTCTAGCCCCTAGGACAGAGGTGTCCAGTCTTATAAAAATGCAAAAATGAAGAGCAGAATTGAAAACCTGCAATCACATCGGCCCTTATAGATAAGACTGAATACCCTTATCCTTTGACAAATTCAAAACTGGTATACTAAGACTACCTCAAGCATACACATAATCAATTTTGTTTTCGCATTTCTCAATCACAGCCAGGCATGCAGTCCTAAGAAAAATAGGTGGACATACTACAAACCTCTGTCACCTCAGCACGCATAGTTATCTGAATGAATATTCAGTAAACACGTTTTTTGGCTTGTGTTGACACTGAGAAAGTTTATAGTGACACTGTGTCATATTAGAAAAGCATCGCCTTGAGCAGGTCTGAAACTGAGAGAGGCTACAGTAGCATTGGCTTGTATAGGTCTGAGACAGAGGCTGAAATTAAACTAGGTTTCTTTTCTCCCTTTCCTATCAATTTTAAGTGAAGAACATGAATGTAAAATAATTCATAATTAACTCTATTTTGCAGAGTACATGCAGGAATCAAAGCCTATCACAGTATTTCCATTATCTTATTTAAGTTTTGTATTATTTCTTGCTTAACTTCGTAAAGTTACTCTGATACCAAAATCCCTTTCATTTTCTGAATAACATAATTCAAAGCGTTGTTACGCAGTCTGTTGCTCTTTGCTAGAACTGCAGTTCTACATCCCTGGCTGTTGTTAATATTCCACTGGCCTCACTTTTGCCTTTGCTGTTGGTTTTCTGTGTTTAAGTTGCCTTTCTTTAACCCCTCAGCAGCACTGCTGACACTCCCACCGTGACATTCAGATCTGCAATTTGCAGATTCTAATTGACTGTGGTAGCTAATTAAAGCCAATCAAATGTAGTCTATACACCACATGACATGTCCAAAATAAAGACAATTGTTTTCTATTGTGAATGTAGGTTTAATCAACTCCCACTGATGAAAAAGAGATTGAATGCACAGGTTCCAACTCACAGTCACAAAAAATGCACAAATATATTCAATGTTCCATGAACATAAATTTCAGACACAAATCATTTTACACCAGATTGCAATTAACTTGCATTCTATGACTTTTCATATTGTTGCTACCCTCTTGGCAGATTGTGTTGGAATGTTTTTCTAAAAATGTTATATAGACCAACTTGCCATATCTCTGCCTAAAATGTCCTGCATAGTTCTGACACATGAGGTCCAAATTTATTTTGGTTTTTTTATTATGCAGGCCACTTATGGCTCTCTGCAGATTGCCAGGGTCAGGGCTGCCATATTTCTGCCAGAAGTGGCATAGATCTGTTTTAGAACAAACATGGGCCAAATAATCATCTTTAATGCAAGCCTCTTTTGACTAACATGCAATTTGCCACTGATGACTGTGAGATAATGCTATTTCCAGATTGTTTTATTTGCTGTACGTAATGTTATCTAGAGAACTTCTTAAAATATCAGACCATGTTGCTCATTTTAAATAATCTTGAAATGAGCAACATTATATCCTCTTATAAGACAAAATGCTGAGAAGAAAATGAAAATGCATAAAATGATTACAAAAACAAAAATGTATTTAAATGATCTTGTATCAAAACTTTCACACTGAACAAAACATCTAAAGGCAGGTAGCAGGTGGTTGCTGCAATATCAAAGTCATAACTTCATTATTATTACTATTATTCCTTTTATTGTTGCTTTTATAAATTTATTTTAAGGTTTGAAGGAGTAACTTTGAAATTTCAACCATGCATTAGGGTGTGTAAGAGATACAGGGTAAGCATGCCTGACTCTGCCAGGATAGTTTTTGCTTGTTTGAAACCCTGTTAGAGAGAGTTGTGAATATACTGCACATTAACAAGCCTTCTGATTTATTTTGTCTGCCTTTTTACCTGTCAGCTACACTGTATGAAGCAAGAAGCAAGTGAAAGAGAGAAGGATGACAGAAAACAAGTGATATATTTGTGCTTTGTCCTCCAACAAATCTCTCTGCTTAAAGTTAAGAAATACACCGAGCTGCATGATGCAAGTACTAGAGCTTATAGGATGGACAGTAATTAAATCCCCTCTGCTTAGGACACATTATTGATCCACATGTGCTGGAAGAAAATAGTCTGATGATTAAAAGCTTGCTGATATAGACATTTCTTTGGATGGGGAGCTCTGAATTTCCTCTTTGGGGCTTACAATGAAGAAGCTTGTGGCTAAAGCAATTACTCTGTAATGAAAATGCACTATTCATTTGCATTTGCATGTAAATGGTGGAGTGAGATGGTTATCCTACATTAATAATGTCTACTGAGGCAGCTTACATGCTCACTAGGTGTGCATTAGGCTAACTTGGTTAAACCTAGACTAGCCTGCTGCATGCTGTGTGTCTGATGAATAAATTCAAGTATAAAATATCAACCAATGTGTTTTAATTCAGCAGCATGCACTACAGTTGACAAAGTGAAACATGTCAGCTATGCTTTTATCCAGTAGCAAGCCATCGCAGGAATATATTTTGTACATTCTTCTAGATAATGCTCAGAGCACAAATGTACAAAATGCATGACACTTGTGCCTTCCTATGCATGGTCATTAAAGATTAAAAACATGTTTAACTTCAATGATTATTACACATACATTTATTGCAAATGGCCCCCTGTGTTGGCTTGGTTTTATGTTGTGAGAAGAGAAAACAGAAAAGAAATCTGTGGTATTGTCATGACCAGGGGCGCGAGCCCCCGGCCATGCGTCTCCTCTAAGGGTTCGGGACGGACAGAACAGGCTGGGT
>JBBPDC010022683.1:0-12723 GCA_037974485.1 Hemigrammopetersius urotaenia | reverse complement strand
TCTCGTCTCGTTCTCGTGAACCCAGTCTCGTGTCTCGTCTCGTCTCGTGGGAAAAGCGTCTCGTCACACCCCTACTGTATAGCGCTTTTTACAACCAATGATGTCACAAAGCCGCTTTACAGAATCCAGGGTCAACAGTTTGACAGTGTTTCTGAAGTGTTAGAAGCAGAAAAATGAGCAAGTGTAAGGATCTGAGCGACTCTTGCAAAGGCCAAACTTTCAAGGTTAGACAACTGGGTCAGAGCATCTCCAAACTGCCAGGTCTTATGTGGTGGTCCTGGTACACAGTGATTAGAATCCTAAAAGTATACCAAGGAACGATAACTGCTGAGCCAAAAGAACTACTGTATCTCAAATTGGTGAAAAAGTTCATGCTGGCTATGATAGAAAGGTGTCAGAACAAACAGGGAATCACAGCTCGCTGTGTATGAGGCTGCTTAGATGCATCCCAGTCAGATTACCCATGCTAACCCCTGTCCACCACTGAAAGCATCTTCAATGGACATGTGAATATCACAACTGGACCTCTGAACAATGGAAGAAGGTGGCCTGGTCTAATGAAGCACACTTACATCATGTGGATAGTCGGGTGCGTGCGTTAGCTATGCTCTAGCCCTTCATCTCTGGTCATTTTAGGACCATAATCCTTCTCTTAAGCTGGATATTTTTGCGTGATGGACCACTCACAGCATAGCAGTGATGCTGAGGGGTGTAAACCCCTCACAACACTGCTGTGTCTGATGCAATCATAATCGCACCACAAACACTAGCATGTCTGAGCTGAAAATGATCCATCACCCAAATAATCTGGCCAACAGTAGTGATGACCAACAATGATGGATGGGGCAGAGAGTGGCTGATAAATTTTGCATGACGACAGATGGGCTGGACATATAATGGACCTGTAGGATTGGTGAGGCTTATAAAGAGGCCAGTGAGTGCAAGTTACATGATAAGTGTTTCTTAAAAAAGTGGCCAGAATGCTTATGCTTTGGGAATTATATCCTACATTTAGCTACACGTTTTAAAAAGAAAGCCGATTTCTTGCATTTTATATTTTTCTCCCAGTGTATGACAGCCATGTGAGCTTATAAAAGGACAAAGAGGGTCTGTTTTGTTACTGTGCCTTCAAGACTGAAATATGTAGGCTTCAATGACATATAATTTCATGTGAATAATGTGAGTTAGCTGTAGGTAGAATAGGTGGTTGTATGCAAATTTGTTGGTTTATGTGACATCACAAACTCAATGAATTCAGCACAGGTCTTGTTTTTGTAGCCTCACTTACATAAACAGACCATAGGCTGTAGAGTAAATGGTACACTAAACACTAGCAGTGCCTATTAAACCCTTATTTGTTTTTAAAAAGCAAATACATTGGACCTTTTATTATCATCAAAAAAACCATTTAACATTGCCCTACTATAATTCATTTGTCGTTGCTGTTACTCTGCAGTGTAAAACACTGCAGCATGCATACAGCAAGATTTAACAGAGTGGGCATGATGCCACAGGGAGCGTTCTTATGTAGAGAAGAAACAGCCTGAAGGGCAGATCCACTGCATTTTTAAAGCTGCACTATGCAATGCTTTTATATGGTTATTTTTAGAAGTTGACTAGCAGCATTCGATTAATATTTGATGCTGTAATGGGAGAGTTTTGCACAGTAGAGTACTGAGGTATCAGGATTCTACAGCATGAAGTTATTAACATGAAGGACCATATAAAAGTTCAATGAAACAATGTGAGCCAAAAAAAGTCCATACGTTATACAGACAAAGGTATTGTGAGACCTGACCATTACACCAACAGGGACTTTCATATGGAGTTGTTAACCCCTTTGCAGCTATAACAGCTTCCACTCTTCTTGGAAGGCTTTCCCCAAGATTTTAGAGTTTCTGTGGGAATTCTGCCCATTTATTCTGTAGAGCATTTATGAGGTCAGGCACTAAAGTTGGATGAGAAGGTCTGGATCACAATCTCCGGTCCAGTTCATCCCAAAGGTGCTGGATGGGGTTGAGGTCAGGGCTCTGTGTGGCCAGTCAAGTTCTTCCACACCAAACCCATCTAATAATGTCTTTATAGACCTTTCTTTATGTAATGGGGCACAGTCATGCTGGATTAGACAGGGAACTCTCCACATGTTGTCCAAAATGTCTTAATATACTGAAGCATCAAGGTTGTCCTTAAATGGAAGTAAAGGGTCACCTGAATAATGAATAATTCAATAATTAAGAGGTATGTCCCAATACTTTTGTCCATAAAAAACCTAAAGGTAAACTAGTAGACTAGTAGTATATGGAAATATCTTTATTCCTCTTTGATCTAATCTCAGTGAACTGCTCCTGTTTCGAATGATTATCGCAAACAAGAATTCTGATATATCTACAGAAAACATCAGGTCATCCATCCATCCATCCATCCAAGCATCTGTTATCTGAACTGAATTTAATACAAACCCACAATGAAAGACCCTCAGCTGTCCCAGAAATGCACGAATTGTCCATTGGCTTCTACTGTAAGCATGTTTTATTCTCTGTTCACATGTAAGTACAGTACCCCCCACTTATATGCAGAGATATAAATGACATATTTGCTTGAAGAGAAATGTATCTTTTTCTCTCTCACGCTCCTCACAGTACAGTTTATACAGCGGAAATATCTGTATTTACATTCTAGCACTGCTGCAGTTCAGTGTGAACTGTACAATATGGATACAGGTTCATCTTCAAGTCAAGCCAAGTAGATTTTGTTGTCATTTCTACCATATACACAGTACATAGTAAGAATGAAACAATTGAATTGAAACAATTTACATTTCCTTTAAGGCTACTGAGTTTAAATGAAAGTGTTTTAGGAGCACGTTTGTGGGAATAACAGTGGTTTACACTATTAAAATAAGCATTTTTAGACCTTTTTTTGTTTTTTACCACTATAAGCGGGTGCTTTTGGAACATAACCCCTGTGAAAAAGCAGGTTGTTACTGTACATGGAAACGTTTCTTTAAACCCTTCCTCCAGAAATCATTGAGGCCTGTAACATCAAACCATACCAGGCAGGTGTCTGGGACATTAATAGGCCTATACCATTCAGGTCAAAGTCATCATTTATAATGGTCCTGCTTCAATTTGCATACACTTAAGCTTAAAAGCCACCAGGCCCCCCAACCCAAATAAAATCAATTACCAGATGCAGCTTCCCCCATCAACACAGCAACCTGATGACATGTTTAATGGTGCGTTCAGCCGTTTTAAAGACTATGAATAGGCTACGCCCTTGGCTGAGCATTTTTAAAACGGATCACAATCTGAAAGCCACCGTTTTGAAAAAAATCCACACATCAGTCAACACACGTCTGGGGTCAACAAGTAATGTGTGTAATTTGCACAAAGCTAGTTGGTACTTATAAGCCTACACTGTTAGCCTTGTTAGCTTTGTAGCTCCAGACACGTTTTGGCTGATGGACTACATTTAGGCTGAGGAGAAACTTGTAAATTAGATTTGTATTGAAGCATATCTACACTATTTGACTATACTACCTCAATACATCTGCTGCTGTCATCCTCAGCGCATGTATGTTGTACTGTTACTTGTTACACTGTCTTGTGTTTTTGTGCACTTGGGGCTGTAAGAAACATAATTTCGTTTAATCATATACTGTGTATGTGAACGGAAGACAATTACCACCAGGGTTAGGACTCCCCATGCTAAACAATTAGAGGTCATGAGGTTCCTCAAGGTCAAGGAATGGTGTCTGGAGATGCCGCCAAATACATCAAGTCAATGACACAAACAATCATTGCTTGAATTGATCAAGAGAATTCCCCAGAGTGAGTCAGCAAATTGCAGTCTGGGGGTGCCTTCACAAAAGTCTTTTTTTAATCATTAGAGATGTCAGGCCATAGTATGATGATTAAACTGATGGATCACATTCATTAGATTAAACTACACTCATGCTGATTCTGCACACCATGCTACCATACCTATCATCCTCTATATGTCTGCAGTGAATGGTAGCAAGGGAGGGCAATACATTAAAAAGAATCAAAGTCATTTTATTCACAGTTAGAACTGCTAACTATTCCGTGTTGTACTGTAGATCAAGAGAAAGTATTGTGATATTAAGTATTTGCCCAGAGAATCCTTTTTAACCTTGTTTAAGAAAATGCAATTTGGTTTCGTTGCTGGGTTCACTTGGGGAATGGGTTATACGTAGAGAAAAGTTTCACACTGTGTGCTGTGGTGGGTGTGGTGTGGTCACAGGTGACAAAAATGGCAGTGCTTTAAGGTGTTTAAATCCACAACTCCATTCCATGTTCTGCTTTCAGTCTTTCAATGAAGTTACGCTGACATCAAAGTCTGATTTTATGGCCACTAATGTAGAGAGGGTAATAAATACAGACATAAGATTTGGCTTCCGAGTGTTAATTAATAGCTACCTGTCTTAGTTCTGCATTAGTTAAGCACACAGGGGAAAACACATTTCAAATAGCCCATCTAGGATCTGCCCCCAAAACAGCAGTGGTAGCTTTTCAAGTTCCACCCACCTTTAAGCCATCCGCAGGTAGGCATTTCCTTAGTATTCACACAAACAAATCTTGCTTAAGAGACTCCTGGCAATTATAGGAAGCAAGTAAACATGTTGATGCCCCTTTAATTATTATTTTGTCTCCGTAAAGCCAAAAACACAATATGGACAAAAGTATTAGGACAAACCTGTTTTTCAGAATTTGGGCAATATAAATACATTCTGGACAACACCATATACTTTGTGGGCACAGTTTGGGGAAGAAACCTTTCTATTCCATCTTGACTGTACCCCAGTGCACAAAGCAAGCCCCATAAAGACATGGCTGGATGAATTCAGTGTGGAAGCCTGACCTCAACACCATCCAGCACCTTTGGGATGAACTGGAACGGAGATTGTGATCCAGACCTTCTCGTCCAACATCAGTGTCTGACCTCATAAATGCTCTACAGAATAAATGGGCACAAATTCCTATAGAAACTCCAAAATCTTGTGGAAAGCCTTCCAAGAAGAGTGGAAGCTCTTATAGCTGCAAAGGGGGAGCAACTCCATATTAAAGTCTATGTATTTGAATGCAATGTCATTAAAGTACCTGTTGGTGCAACGGTCTGGCGTCCCAATACTTTTGTCCATATAGTGTATCTCCAAATGCCAGTGCATATAAACATTCTTTATCAAGCCACTGTCAATGTAAGCTGCATTCGCAAAGAGCTGCTTTTGCCTCAGATATTTGAGTGAGATGAAAGAAAATCAGCACTAAAAGAAGCCTGTTCCTAGTCTATGAATGAAAACCGTGAATTTCAGACACGTCTGTGGACAACTGTGGAGGACATATACGCAGCGCATATGCATGTCTACAAAATATCTTACCCAGGCTCCAATATTAAGCAATGCCTA
The DNA here is from genome assembly GCA_037974485.1 of Hemigrammopetersius urotaenia. Lineage (NCBI taxonomy): Eukaryota > Metazoa > Chordata > Actinopteri > Characiformes > Alestidae > Hemigrammopetersius > Hemigrammopetersius urotaenia. The sequence continues at coordinate 7,298 of JBBPDC010022683.1, read as the reverse complement.
TATCAAGAATTCAACCATGAGAGAAAATCCAGGCCACTGTGTGCTATAAATATACCTTATGTCTCGCACAAGGGCTCTGGATGTATGTGAGGTAATGATGGCATTCACAGTAAAGGTGCAAAAACTGCAGCACTGAATCCAACAAATATATGGTGCTCAATAATCACCCTCAATACTGCCATTCAGTACTGAGCATTTGATTACTGAGTATTACTCAATTTCTAAGCATTGCTTTAATAAATGATGTTCAATTAAAAGCCATAGTGTTGAATGAAAACCAGAGCAAGGGTGCACAAGTTTGGTGGTTCTACTCAAACACACCCATCAAACCTACAGTTAACAGATGTGTTGAACCAGATGTGTTTTTAGCATTAAAATCACCAAACCATTTGGAGTGCAGGGTCTCTAGGACCACAGCTGTGCACCCCCGACCTACAGCGTTCAGTCAGGCTAATATAGAGCAGTGAATGAAAATCCACAGTGTTTGAAATCACACAGAACTAAAATATGCGGAGTTGGGTTAAGTCGAAGTCAAAGTGAACTTTGTCATCTGAGTTATATACCTATTAAAAGTGAGAACGTATGGCTTCAGATTTTATAGAGTACAAAGGACACAGAGTAAACTATAAACTCTAAACTAGGAACATTTTTAACAAGAAAAAATAAACAGGTGGAAAGCAACAAAACTTTCATGTAATTTTGTGCTTTATACATTATTTGGACAAAAGGATTGGGACAGACTGGTTTTTAGGGTTTGGGCTTGGCCCCTTACTTTCAGTGAAGGACAATCTTAATGCTTAAAGCCATGCTTCCATGGAAGAACCTTTTCTACTCCAGCATGACTGTGCCCCAGTGCACAAAGCGAGCTCCATAAAGACATGGTTGCATGAGTTTGGAGTGAAAGAACTTGACTGGCCCACACAGAGCCCTGACCCCAACCCCCTCCAACACCTTTGGGATGAACTGAAACAGAGATTGTGAGCCAGAACTTCTCGTCCAACATCTGTGCCTGACCTCATAAATGCTCTACAGAATGAATGGGAACAAAAACAGAAACTCCGAAATCTTGTGGAAAGTCTTCCAAGAAGAATAGAAGCTGTTATAGCTACAAAGAGGGACCAACGCCATATTAAAGACTGTGTACTTGAATGCAATATCACTGAAGTCACAGTTGGTGGAATGTGTCCCAATACTTTTGTTCATATGGTGTGTGTATGATCAGCAGTGGTTATAAATAAATTAATTGATAGATGGATAGATAGATGGATAGATAGATGGTTAGACTGACAGATAGATGAAACAGTGAACCACATCAGTAGCACATTCACAAGAGCACCACATTCTGTGCAGTATGCAACATTACAACATGGTAAAGTAGACGATATGGCTTACTATTCTGATACACACTATGGACAAATGTATTTTATGGATGCCTGACCGTTCAACCAAGAGTGAATTTAATGACATCGCATTCAAATACATAGATTTGGTCCACTTTTGCAACTTCCACTCTTCCCAAATATTGGTTCCACAAAGTTGGAAGTCCAAAATGCCTTGGTATGCTGAAGCATGAGCATGCCATTCACTGGAAGTACGTTGCCACCTGATTTCAAGACTAAGAGGTTTGTCCCAATACTTTTGTCCATACAGTGTATGTAAAAACAGTGAACCACATTAGTAGAACATTCACTGGTACATGAAAGTAAATGAATGTATGCAATATAAGAATATGGTAAAGTATGTGGGTTTTGGACTCTACTACTGCCCTCCTTATCAGAATGACCAATATACATTCTTTTCTGCAAAAAGAGATTTCAAACTGATTTTAAATAAACAAAGAGCGTCATTTTTGGTAAAAGACAATTCGTGTGTCAACATAAAAATCACAAGATACACTCTAAAATCATTCACTTACGGTTCTTCTGAAGAGCCAAGCCGGGTGCGTGATCAGCTGGAGGCTCTGGAGCTCCACACCCCCTTCGCCACAGGCAACTTTGGTTTGGTCCATTGCACTCGAACGGGCTAAATTGTGTTTTCCCCACCCGTATTCCTATAAGTCCCGCCTCTTTCCGACTGCTATTGGCTGAATGCATCTTAATACTTACGCTTCTATTGGCTAGTATTTCACCATCACGAGAATCTAGAGTGAGTGACCGTTCTCACCAGCCAATCAGAGGGCAGATAAGTGTTTGTCGGAAAATGGGTATAAAAAAACACTATCCCACCACCATGCACAGTTTTTAAATTATTCAATAGAATTATGTAAATTGTGAGATCAACACAAACGAAAACGAACATAGCGAACATTATTGTGCAAAAACGATCACAATAAACGTTCATTTTGAGATGTATCAAACAAAATAGCTCTGAATTACACTCTTACATTAAAAAAGAGTAAGTCTCCTTTGACTTAAATGGACATTTCAGATTAAGCTGCTATTCATACCCCTCATACTGTTTATACTGTTAAACTACATTGCACAGTTTTTTCAATCATTGCACACTTTGCTTAAATTTATATAGATTGGACAGAGCTGTCCACATACTCTTGGCACGTTTGGTCATATCAAACATAATTTTTCTTTTGTGTTTTCTTGTGTTAACTATACTGTCATATTGCCCACTTCCTCTTATTTTATACTACTTAATTTGCGCTGTTCTGCATGCAACACTACATCCTATTTCTACTGCACTATGGGTACATTGTGGAACCTGAGCTTTGCCATTTCGTTTCTCTGTTTACTTGTATATGGTTGAGATGACAATGTTTACTTTGCATTTTCACTGTTTAAAAAATCTCTTTAAACTCTTTAAAAAATCTGCTGGCCGAATACATTAGCTGTAACAAGACTGTGTTCAGTCGAACTTGTCCTGTAGCTGCATTCGTCAGCAGCCATGTATGTTGCCATGTCCTACTGTTTTGTATCTCTTTTCCTGCACTCTCTGTCTTGCACTCTTTGCACTCTGTGTAGTTCTGTCCTACACTTATATAGATCTTGTGGTGTGTATATGTATATAGTGATTAATTTAATGTAGGTGTAATTCAACAGTTACATTATTTGTTGATGTAATATAAATCTAATTGCACAACACTGTATTTGTTAACATGTAGATTCATCATCTCAGGGTCACTTAGGATCACTATAACATGAAATATTAAATCTGTATCTTTGGACCTGGTTGGGTACTTACAACCCCTGTAAGAATTTGGGGTGGGTGGGAGGCATCCCTAGTTACCACGGCAACCCTGCCCCCTAACCCTGGGGAGACGGTTGCCATGCCAACTATCCATTATGCATCAGCCCCATGAAAACCCTCTGAGGACAGGGAACAGAAGAAAAGTTATTTGCATTCCTTTTTAAATCAGGACTTTCTTTGATACTGACAGAAAACTAGCAGCGGGTGCAGCCCATACCCCCTCGCTCACACCCGTTCCCATTATTGGCAGGGATAATCACATAAAAGAGTCGCATTTGCAGCCTTTGAGAAGCTGACTGGACTGGAAATGAGGCGTTTGCAGCACGCATGACAGCACAGAGTCTTATTCTCACTCTTCTTTCTTTCTTTGCTACTTTTTCCAAGGAGTTGTTACACTGAGAAGTTTTAACAATAAGCTCCACTGTTACACCACAGAAAGTCCTTGAAGGAGCCACATTCTACCTTTTTTGCATGATTTATGTAGTCAAAACAATCATAATTCATTTCATATTTTAACAACTATTTTCCACGTCTTTCCAAGTTTTCACTCTTTTTGGAAGGTTTTGGAGTTTCTGTGGGAAAATGTGTCCATTCATTCTGTAGAGTGTTTATAAGGTCAGGTACTGATGTTGGACGAGAAGGTCTGGCTCACAATCTCCGTTCCAGTTCATCCCAAAGGTGCTGGATGAGGTTGAGGTCAGGGCTCTGTGTGGACCAGTCAAGATCTTCCACACTGAACTCATGTCTTTATGGAGCTTGCTTTGTGCACTGGAGTACAGTCATGCTGGAATAGAAAGCGTTCTTCCCCAAACTGTGTCCACAAAGTTGGAAGCATTATCTTGGTATACTGAAGCATTAAGATCGTCCTTCACTGCAAATAAGGGGCCACCATAATTCTATAATTAAGAGGTGTGTCCCAATATTTTTGTCCAGATGTAAATGACATGTAACTGAGTTCTGCTCTGATTGGCTGCCTTGTATTGGGCCTCATTTAATAAAAGGCATCATAAACACAATCATGCATGTGGGCGGGGCTGAACTTCTCTAGGCTGAATGGGCGCAAATAAACAAATGTGTCGGCTTTTATGACATCACAAATTCAGGACATTCAAAACACGTGGCTGAATTTTGGCAGGTTAGTTTAAATGGTGATATTTACATGTTACAACAAAAAAACCCAGTCCAGACTGATTCATGGTTCCCTGCTTGTGGCCAAAAGCAACCAGAGCTGCAGTACTACTCCCCACTTAAAAGATTTTAGCACTTAGAACTCTCCTCTGGTTTTCACACTGTCCTGAAACTTGAGTTTCCTCGAATTGTAAGTTGCTTAGAATAAAAGCGTCTGCCAAATGAATGTAATGTAACATAAAAAAAAAAGCATTAATTCTAAACTGGTTGAGTGCAGGATATTACAGAGCTAATGCTGGTCAGCACAGGTCAAGCCAAGTAGTTAATAAAGAAGATCGAGACCAATGTACCAAGCTACAATATATTTATAATAAAGACCACTAGCTACAACATTTTTATAAAAAAGACAGCTATAATGTATTTATAATAGGGTCTACCATCTACAATGTGTTTATAATAAAGTCCACCATCTACAGTCGCCCTATAATAAAGCTATAGCATTTCTATAATAAAACCCACCAGCAACGATTTTTCAGTAATAAAATCCACCATCTACAATGTGTTTATAGTAAAGACCACAAGCTACAATACTTCTATAATAAAGACCACCAGCTACAATGTGCCTATAATAAATAAAAATGTATCTGACCCTATATGCTGTATTAGAGTTTATGTGCCTTTGCATTAACGAAAGTTATATTTCAAACAATTGATGCATAATCCAACAAATGAATTAATTAATATATTCATTTTTTTGTGTTTCAATCAAGAGATCACACTGCTGAACCGCTATCTTATACTGTTATTTATTTATTTTGCTTGTTTAAAATTATGATTTATCTGTAATAAGTTTGTCTTGTCAAAACCCTATATAACATTAGAATTCAAGCAACCATAAATACAGTAAAATCATACAGAATGAGCATACACAAAAAGGATTCCTTATGATATTAGTGTTGAATAAAATTAATACAAATTTCTTATTAATTATTACAAGTTAAATTTGACTTTACAAAGCATAATAGTTTTTCTTGACGTATCCTAATGTGTGTTCACAGATTCTTCTTACCCCATCTTTATTCCAGTGGCGCAAAACAGCGAAGTGTTAGGAAGCAGCTTCTCCTCAGACTTCATCACTGATAAACCTAAAATACAGATGGCTGATGATTACCAAAGAGGGAAGAAATGGGTTAACTCACCACAATATACACTCACAGGACACTTTATCAGAATCAGGAAACTTTATTGATCCTGGAGGAAACTGCTTATTATGACAGGACAGACACAGAGACAAAGTTGAGAACAATATAAATATAAAGTCTAAAATAAAAGTCAAATAGTAAATACACTACACTATATTCACAAATGATGGGGTATTAATGCTAAAAAGTAAAGTAAGTAAAAGTAAAGCGCCCCCTTATAGTCATGCATGAACACATCACAGCACACAGTGTGAAATTCTTTCTCTACATTTAACCCATTCGCCAAGTGAAGCAGGGGGCTGCCACCAACGAGGGGTGTGTGGGGACGGTACCTCAGTGATGACACTAGCAGGTGAGTTTCGAACCTACAACCTTCTGATCACAGGAGCAACTCCATAACCACAGGCCACCAGCTGCCCTCTAGATGAGTAACTTACAGTTAGGTTAAATACTAATAACACAAATGGTAGTTCGGAGTATTGTATTACATGTAATAGAGATCAATAGTAAATCAGTAGTATTGACATTAGTAGTGATATTCACAAGGTAAGACTAGTGCACAGGAATTGCAAATAATCATGTGCACATGATAATGCACATGGATCTCTACCTCAGAGGCAGCCCACCTGCCTGTCACACTCTAGCCCTTCATCAAGGGCCACTCACGGCTGGATATTTAAGGGTGATGTTTCATTTTCAGCAGTGATGCTGCCTTGTAAAAACCCTAGAAACACCACTAAGCCTAATTGGTACCAGTGCCACACACACTAATATGTCAGTGTCACTGTTGGGCTGGGAATGATTCACTATTCAAATTAAATCAGGCTAGCAGAGGCCTAAGGGCCAGAAAATGATCAGTGATGAATGGTGTAGACTGAGGGAAGATACAGCAACAGGTAGCCTATCTGGTAGCCCTTAATTATAGTCTGTATTTACACATACATGGTGACAAAAAATAAGAAACCTCAGCAATTTATTTTTAAATCAGCATCTCTATGAGTGTGACAACCATCCCATGCCAGACACGTCATTCTGCTTTATGAGGTACTGATTAGTGATCACCTGAATCACATCTTATTTAAAGAGGAAAAGTATAAAAACACTGCTGTAATCGACACTCTCCTCTCACAATGAGACCAGTTGGATGTGAAGTTTGAGCACCCCTAGTCCAACTTGGTTGGTTTGAAGACTATTAAAATGGCATATACAATATAAAATATCAAATTTACCATAACTTTTGCACAACCCACATTTTATGCCTTCCCTCAGTATGCTAAAAGTTTAGCAAATAAACACTAAGATGCATACAAGTGTGCTCTCTGTGGACTTCTTTAACAAAACAGGTCATTTGACCAGGGGCACCCAAACTGTTGCATATGAATGTTAGTCAGGAAACGTGTAGTACAGAATATGTGTATGTGTGAGTGTTTACGCTCATTAGGAGTAGACAGTGAGTGTATCAGCAGCTGGGTCTTTTCTAGGAAGAACTTTCACCCACTCTACAGATCTGCAGTTAGCTTCTTAACTCTAATCACCAGCCACTTCTGACCTCAACTCTAATCTGGCCAGGAGGCTTCAATGGACACTGCAGTGGGTGTGATGTGTGGATTTCCTTGTCTTGCTTGTACAGTTAGTAAACAAAGCAATCGGTAACTCTGACCACAGTTTTACATTAGGAACTATGCATAAGTAGCAATAAACACATGATCAGTCAGATAATCAGAAATAAGCATTATAGTATTCTTATTTTCCAGCCATGTTTTGTTGTTT
>JBBPDC010022654.1:0-12727 GCA_037974485.1 Hemigrammopetersius urotaenia | reverse complement strand
AAGATTTTTTTTCATAACAAATTTTCTTTACAAATTTAAATAAATAAAATGTAATACATAAACAAATAAATAAACCCTCAAAAAAAAAAGATCGGTTTGAAATCGGCAATACGTGGGAGCGATCGGCCGATCACCGATCAGGCCAAAAATCGGCCGTTTCCGATCACTGGCCGATCAATCGGTGCATCCCTACTTCCCTGTATTTCATCTTTTGTTATAACTAGAGACAAATATGTCTAGAGATAATTTCAAGTAATTACTTTAAAATATTGGGATATGATTCAGTCTTTTTCCTCTCCAATACCCATCCAGCACACTGGGTACTGGATTGGTGACATTGCTAAACATATTCAAGAGCGAGGCCAATTAGGCCAGGTATGATTGTGGCATCCCCGGGGGTCACTGGGGGACCAAAGTTTCCACAATTACGCCTCTTTGGGAAATAGTGAATAGTAAATAGTGGTGTTATGTTTAGTAAAGTGTTCATTTTACCATTTCCAGACCTCTTTCCTCGTGGAAGCCCAGTTTTACTTGTAGCTCCATCAAATACTTTATTTGACACTTTTAACTTCATTAAATTAAATTAGTTGATTATGGAAATGTATAAATCCAAACAATGACTGGAAGCACCAAGGTGAAATCTGGAACCGACCTGTGTTCTCCTAACCAGCTCACAAAATAAGAACTACTTTTTAGGAAAGAAATCTTGATTCTTTTTACTGCTTTCTTATTTTTTTGCATTGATTCGAAGGTTCACTTGTGTTTTTGCTGGCCACTGCTAATACAAATGGCTTAAAATAATTTGCAAAAGACTTTTACAGAGTACTGTATATCTGAGAATCACTCACCCTCATGTACAGGACTAATGGAGGAATTTTGTACCGTTCTAACCTGAATAAATGATTCATATTGAAAGGCAGGTCTATAGCATTCATAACATTTATTCAGATGAAACTGTGCGATGATGGGTGAAACCAATAGGGAAATACGTTTATATTCTGGTCTGCAACTATTTTAGAGAGTCTGGTTGTGAACAGCTTCATTTAGTGACAGCTACTGTCTGAGAGCTCATTACAATGGGATCAGCTGCGCTTCTTTGGAGGAGGAAAGTGTTTGTTTCAAATCCAAGCTGAAGTGCTTCCATTGACGTGACCAAATAACACCCTCGATCATCTCCAACATCCATTTTGATAGAACGAAGCCAGCTCGGCTGAGTCAGAACATTTTTGCTAATAGCTCTGCTGGTCGGAGATGAATATTTATTCGAGGATAAATATAGCTGAGCAGGGCTAAAGGCTGGGTTTTAACATTACCAGTCATGCATTTACCAAAACTTCCCAGATCAAAACCAATGAGATCCCTGATTGTTCCCTTTATCCTCTCATGTCTCTGTTCTTGTGGAAATGAAGATGAATTGGCACTAAGTAATGGACACCGATAGCTCCATCACAGGCAGCACTATTCCACATCGAACCCAAAATTCAAAGCCATTCAGCGTGACATTCTGCCCGTGTGCGTCTCTCTGAGTGGTGGTGCTGAGAGAAAGAGCAGCAGAATCAAGACCAGCAAAACCCTTCGGAAAAAAATCTACACGGGACAGCGGCTCAGAAACCCATTTGATTCCGGCTTAGCTCTGAGTCTCTGTCCTCTAAATGAGTGTCATTTCAATATAATTTATTTGGACCTGGGCCTGCACTGTGGTGTGTGGAACTTTTGGCCTGTTGACTAAGCTACTGGTAAACCTTTAACACTTGTATTGTATTGTAAATTGCTGAATAATTGATTCACTGAAGCTAATTTCTGAAGGATAAAATGGCACAAAAGTGCCAGAAGCACTTTTACATCACAAACTTCTTACCCCACAGAGAGATAAGACGGATAGATTGACAATTAGACAGATAGATAGACAGAGAAACCAATAGATAGATAGACAGACAGACAGACAGACAGATAGATAAATAGACAGACAGACAGAAAGACAGATAGACACACAGACAGATAGTTAAGACAGATAGACACACAGACAGACAGTTAGACAGATAGACAGACAGACAGATAGTTAAGACAGATAGACACACAGACAGACAGTTAAGACAGATAGACACACAGACAGACAGTTAGACAGATAGACACACAGACAGATAGACACACAGACAGACAGTTAGACAGATAGACAAACAGATAGTTAGACAGATAGACAGACAGACAGATAGACACACAGACAGATAGATTGCTCTATAGAATTCTATAAGTGTATTAAATCCAGCTGCCCTGCTTCCAACAGTAAAATGCTAAACTTCCTGAAAGTGAATTATTTTTATCAGCGCAGCCTAGTTTCTGGGTTTGTCCTCCAGAGCACAAAACAGACAGAACAGGAGCAGCAGAGAAGGACGAGAGAACGGCCGAATGACACAGAGGAGAAGGACAACCTGAATAAGACTTTCTGTGTATAGTAGACCTGCATGTGTTATTAATGTTTAACCACAACCACAACAGAACAGTGGTTTGGAATGTCACAGTGAAGGCAGCACTACAGAAACAGAACGAAACTGCAGAAAAGAAAACCCCCGGGACCTTCTAACCATCAATAAACTGACAAATAATCTTAGACCTAAACAAAGAGAATATGAGATTCTGTTTTACGTCAGATTTAAAATGTGTTTACATCCACAGCACACAAATACATGCGCAACAGAACTTATTTTTTCTGATTTACCTCTAATTTACCATCATAAACCTCTAATTTACCATCATGACTAGACCCCTGGTTCCATTCACCACCACTGTAAAGAAAATGTCTCCCATAAAACATCAAACCACTCCTTAACATTTAACCACTCTACATTACTTTAATTACAACCAAACCATTTTGCAGAAATTTTAATTCCTCTTAATGGAATTCCTCTTTTTAAAAATGGCATTTTGGGAATTTGTAAAATATCTATAGAGTATAAAAGCTGTATAACAACAACACACGGAAACCAAGAAAAAGTCACACATTTTTAGGAGCGTATGAGTGAGAGGAACTGAAGCATAGGCCCACATACAGAGGCCTCGCAGTTAAGTAAGTAGTTACTAAGTACAAAATGGGAAAACCTTGACAACTTCTGCCTAATAGATGAATCATCTTCCTCCGTTATATAACAACAGGAGCCAAAACAAGCACAAACAGGTTCGAAAATCATTCCTGGCCCCGCTTCCTCACCACCACAACCTGACGGGCTCAGCGCTGGCCGGCGCACACGCACCTTCGCTCGGAATCCAGCTGGAACACGCAGCCTGGACCCTGTTGCTAGTGGAGACGAGTCCTCCCACTCCTCTTGTCCAGAACAAACCTTAAACCTGCCAATCTCCGCAGGTAGCACAGGAGGAGGAACCTGCTGCTGCAAATACAAAAGCACAATCCACCACACTTTTCCTGCCTCCATTCATTCCATCTTTTAAAATAAAAGGATAACTCACCTTTATAGGTATAGTGACACTGCTTATGGGATGGTGAACGTGGGAATCAAGTTTAGTGACTGGATTATGAGTCACTGTGGTCCCACTTTGTGATCCCGTGCTAAGCTCTGGTCCACCTCACACCAGCATCAGCATCAGCACCAGCACCAGCATATGCATCAGCAGCATCCATGGTGTCACGTTGACCTCCATCAGCTCAGTGTAGCAAGACCATTGCACAGAAGAGCCGTGCAGAAAGGTGGAAGCCAGAGAGGCTGCCAGCTGCAACTCTCCTCTCCAGTATTTTAGGTTTTGCGACGCAATAGGGCTGAAAAGTGCGTGGGCGTGTGAGGCTGAGAGCTGAACAGCGTCAGGCTGCAACAACTGTGTACACCAGCGAAGCGTGGAGCACAGTTTATCCACAGAAACATTCACGGGAAAGAGAGCACGACTGTGCGAAAACTGAAACCCTGAAACTGAGGCAGCCTGCACTGGCCAAAGTCTGAACCAGTCTGAAGTTGGCTCCTTCATGCAATCTCCAGTTCCACCTTAAATGGTGCATGCACTCACTTTGCCACAGTGACACCTCTGCACCATTTAAGGTGGAACTGGCCACTCTGGAATTACAAACATTGATTTTGACTTAAACATGTAAACAAACTACTGCTTTTGCAGTATATTTGGCAGTTTCTCCGGCATGACAACCATCGTATGTGAAATTGGAAGGACGAAAGAGAAGAAAAACAAATTTTCAGAGGCAGAATTAAGTGTTTTTATTTTTAAACGGTTACTAGAGAAACACCCCGGGCAGCTAGCTGGCTAATGCGTCCTGACACCTTATTGATCACTACGCAGCGATGTTTCGTCACAAAACACGAAACGGAGAAGCAGGCGAGCATTAGAAAAGGTAGCAGCCAAGAATACTCACTCATTTTGGGGCTCAAAAGAGTGTGTCAAGCCCTAAGTCCTCTGTGAACAGGCTCCACATCGCTGCTCCAGGCTCCAAAAGCCTCCACGCAGTTGTCAAGCGACTGGAGCCGATAGCAACAGTTTTTGGGGCTTATTTTTGTTTGATTAACGTGAGCTCGTCCAATCAGAATGTTCAAACTCTCTCCTCTCTCGCACACCCTCCGAAAACAGGCCAATGAATATTCAGAATGACCGCGGGGGCGTATCTCATGGGCGTGGTTTCAGCTATCTGGTTCGGCGTGGTATTTGAACTTGTCAAAATACACAATGTGGACAAAAGTATTGGGACGCTATCAACTAAACAAAGGGGGGAAATGAAAATAGCATAAATGAAATTAGGTACAAAAAAGAAATAGAAAAAGAAAGTAAACGTGCCAGAGGCACATACTACGTGGACAAAACTATTGGGACGCCTGATCATCCCATCTACATGGACTTTAATGACATTGCATTCAAATACATAGACTTTAATATAGAGTTTGTTGGTCTCCATTGACACTAAAACTGCTTCCATGCTTCTTGAAAGTTTCTGTCGAAATTTCTGCCCATTCATTATGTGGAGCATTTATGAGGTCAGACACTGATGTTGGACGAGAAGGTCTGGATCACAATCTCCGTTCCAGTTCATCCCAAAGGTGCTAGATGGGATGCTGGAATAGAAAAGGTTCTTCCCCAAACTGTGTCCACAAAGTTGGAAGCATGACCAAAATGTCTTGACATGCTAAAGCAGTAGTACTGCCCTTCACTAGAAGTAAGTGGTCTTGCCCAAACCCTGAAAAACAGGGGTGTCCCAATACTTTTGTCCCTATAGTGTATTATTCTGCCCAGAGTATACAATATATAAATAAGAAATATATATACGTTTACAGACACATATGAATATTTATAAATATTTCGATTCTTGTCTTCGAGCTGCACTAGTTATACAGCCAAATACATATATATAACATTCTGGCCCCTGCCTGCCAAGTTCTTATAACGTAAATTGGGGAAAATTGTCTTGAAAAATGTGTATTCTCTGATATGTAAACAGTCCTTTATTTTGCCATGTTGAATTAAAGGTTGGGTTTAGATGTGATCTCATAAAAATATTTTTTCCTAGGATGCCAGGACGGGGCGCGCTGTGTTGAATCTGTAGCGCCGCCTCGTGTCTGTGAGAGTCATGACACCAGTCCACGGAGGAGGCTGCAGCCATTAAAACAGACGAGCTGATTTAACCCTACCTACATTTAACATGGAACAGAAACCTCCATAGAGAAACTGGTGAAAGTAACAAATGAACAAAAGAAAGAAAGAAATCTTCTTATGCTTTCTACTGATCCTGATTAGGGGTCACCACAGAGGATCAACCGACTCCGTTTCCTTACATCTCCTACATCTTCCTCTCTCACACTATCTGCCTACATGTCCTCCCTTTCCACACCCATAAACCTCCAACTAGACCTCCAACTTCTCCTCTTCCCTGCAGCTCCATTTTCCCAACACACTCGGAGTCTCTCCTCAGCACATGTCCAAGCCAAAAAGAAGAAAGAAAAGACACAAAGGAAATTAAAGGACATAAAGCAAAAAAAGAAAAAAGAAAGAAAGAAAATAAGAAAGAAAATAAGAAAATAAGAAATATTTCCAGGGAGAAATAAAGCAGGAAATAAATCAAGCAAGAAAAATGAAATAAATAACGAAAGAAAATTAAAGGAAAGAAATAAAGTAAGAAAGAAAGAAAGGAAGAAAGAGAGAAAGAAAGAAAGATGAGAGGAAAATAAGGAATTCCAGTGAGAAACAGGCAAAGGTAAGTCATGAGCAGTGATGCTGGATTTTCTCAGTAAACAAATTAAACTGTTTAATCTGTGAACTGATTGAATGTAATTGATTGTTAATCTCATCCCATCGTCATCTGCTGCTATTTTATTGAATTTACTTTATTGCATTAACACCAAGACACTTTCATAAACCTCCCTGCACTGCTGACCTGCTGGTGCAGCACACTAATCTAAATCTTACCCACAGCCCGGTCAGTGTTGCACTGTTATATTTGTTACATTAATGTTCCTGTCATTGTGATGCACTATTGTTGCTTTTTATCTTTTTTCTAACTTTTATTCTCTCTTGTTGCACTGAACATGTTAATGATGAACCTCCCTCAGGATCTTATCTTATCTTATCTTACCATTTAACACTGAAGCAGCATGTTGAAGTCAATAGCCTGTTAATAGATTACAATGGACTGATTTCAACCAGACTATATTTAATTATGGATACATGTCTATAAATCAGCTAAATAAAGTGTCACGTTTCTTTGTGATATTTAACTGAGATAACGGCCTTCATTACAACAAGCGGCATCACAAACATGCTGCCTGCAGTCTTTCATCAGAATCACTTCATTTATACTATAGACATTTCCCAGCGAGGATCCAGGCAAACTGACCGCTGTTCACTAATTCACAAGAAAGAAAGAAAGAAAGAAAGAAAGAAAGAAAGAAAGAAAGAAAGAAAGAAAGAAAGGCGAGATAAGAAATAAGGAAAGAAAGAAAAATAAAAGAGCAGAAGAAAGAAGGAAAGAAAGAAAAGAAAGATGGACAGAAAAAGTAAAAAAGAAAGACACAAAAAACACTATGAAAGAAAGAAAGTATAAAAAACAGAAGAAATAGTGAAAGAAAGAAAGAAAAGAAAGAAAGGAAGAAAGAAAGGTCAGAAAAGAAATAAGGAAAAAAGAAAGAAAGAAAGAATGAAAGAAAGAAAGAAAGAAAGAAAGAAAAGCCAGATAGGACACAAGGAAAGAAAGAAAAAGAAAATAGCAGAAGGAAGAAGGAAAGAACGAAAGAAGTAAAAAAATGAACAATAAATAAAGAAATAAAAAAGGGAAATAAAAAAGGAAAAAAGAGAAAATAGGAGAAAGGAAAGTGAGGAAGGTAAAAGAAGAAGAGCGGACTGGGTCTCTCAGGGGCTGTGTTGGACTGAGGGGGTTCTCAGTGCTGTACAAGTGTGAAACAGGTGTAAAAGAAGGGCCCGTCCCTCCTGAACTGATTGGCTACTTGATGGTCACAGGCAGCTTGGGCTAGCTGGACTAGCTCATTGGAGGCCAGGCTTGATTGTGAACAACAGGCTGTAGTTCAGAAAAAATGTAATGTTTTTTTTGTGTGTGTATGTGTGTGTGTGTGTGTGTGTGTGTGTGTTCTGTGTGTGTCTTATGGACTGGGAATAAATTATAAGTTTTTTATTTTTTACGTGAAAAATATATGTAGAAATACTATGGTTTGAGAGAAAAAGAAAGAAAGAAAGAATGAAAGAAAGAAAGAAAAAATCTCTGTGTTTATGTATGTGTGTGTGTGTGTGTGTGTGTGTATGTGTTTATGTATGTATATGTGTATATGTGCATGCATGTGTGTATGTGTGTATGTATACGTGTCTGTCTGTGTGTATCTATGTATGTGTGTTTAAGTGAATGTGCCTGAATGCGGGTGTATTTGAAAACCCACCCCTTATCCTCTCGTACTTTTCGTGCCGCGCATGCGCACAGCGCATCGAAATGGCGGCCAGGTCCTGCGAAAAGTAGTGAGATCTGCTTCGATTTCGACAAATTTGCAAAGGTAGGTCTAAATTTTCTGGCCCTAGGCCTGCACCACGCGCTGGGTAAGAGCTTAAGGTGTCCTCTGTCGAAGGCGGATGGTCGTGGGGGTCTGGTTTGGTGATTTTAATCGGTATCTTCACTGTCAACACTTTTCTCCTCTGTGTTTGTGGATTGATGTTATTTCCAAAGTGGGTGACGGGCGGACACCCCTCCCTTTAACCCCCATATTTCACTAAAACGCCATCGCTTCTTCTTTCCCTCGTTCGCTTCTACCTGTGGGTTCCTCCCAGGTTCCTCATGTTCGTCCAGAATCTACAGGCTGGGCTGTGCTGGTGTTTTTCAGCCTGTTTTGTTGATGGCTCAGAGCTCCTCGTCCTTGCTGATGACGTTTCCTTTTCGAGTTCCCATGACTTTATCTGAGTCCTCACTAGGCCACATTATATAAAGCATTAAAAACAACCATTTATTAATTACTAATCATTATTTTTAACGTAGATGTAGCGCAAAGTTTATAAAATTAAACCTGCATTCATCTGATCACAGCTCTCATTTATTTGCCATTTTCCTTACTTTTTATTATTATACTTGCCCAGTGATACTCTAATAGAGATATTAATGCTTGTTATTTGTTTGGAGGCATAATCAGTACATTTCTTCATTATCACTAATATGTATTATTCATAAGGGGATCAAACTTCGTAAACCTCTTCCTGATCACAAATGTATATTATTTATTAGGGGATCAATATTAGTAGATCTCTTCCTGACCACTACTATTTTATTTACAATGGGGCAAAATCTATATATATTATTTATTATGGGGCATAATCTAGTAAATCTGTCTTTATTAGGTGGCATAGTCTAGTTATCTCTTCCAAATCAGGCTTTATTTTTTATTTTATTTTTTAAAAAAATCCTGAAGTGATTGCTACTGTATCTGTCATCTTAGCAATAACGATACTTTAGGTTAATATTAAAATGCAAATGTGATTTACACAATATGTATCAGTTTTGTGTGCAAAATGTGTGTGAGGCAGTGAAAGCCTTTGAAGGTGTGCTGCTCTTTTCTCCGATATTACACATTTACAGTTGTTATTAATGTGTAATGAAGGGTGTAATTAAGGATTAATAAAGGAAGCCCCTCATTATCTTAGATTCTTTTTGCCTGGGCGTGTTATTTTATCTACTGCATTACACACTTTGTGTCTTAAACTATATTCTATTTGCCCACTTGCTGGCTTTTACGCTTGGAAGTGAAAATTGAAAAATGGCCGTTTCATAAAGTCATGAGGTGATTTAATCTTCTGTCTTGGAGGAGGTTGAGCTCCCCTTTGGAGGCGGTTAGAATGATGGATCTAGGCTGTGACAGCTTTGAGCAAAAGTCTTAGGCTCCTGTACAAACTGTATAAAACCATTCATATCAGCAGTGAGGGACTTTCTGACAGCAAATCCAACATTAGAATAAATGCAACAAAAAAAAACAACAAGAAAACATAAAATTACGGTTTGTTTTGTTTGTTAAAAGTACTTGGTTAGAAGAACACAGGTTCAGTTGCAGATTCCTCCTTCAGGGTTTTTTTTTTTTAAAAACTGTACAGTATAACAATTTAATATAAGAAAGGAGCTTAAATATAAATTTATACACACACACACACACACACACACATACGCAAGGGACATTCAAAAACTTTCCACACTATTTTCGTTCTATTTCAAAGCAAATGACCTCACTTTAGTCGCCTTGAAAACTACAAGGAGAGCTATGATGTAATACTGGACTTCCACGAGGAGAGGAATAGAAATGATTAAGGCAAACACACAGACAAACATTATTTATTGTACTAATAGTCTTTGAATACATTCTAATATTCGCTTTTAAAACATATTTATGGCATTTATCAGACGCTTTTATCCAAAGCGACTTTCATTCTCTACTACAGGGCACAGTCTCCCTGGAGCAACTTAGGGTCTTGCTCAGGGACCCAGATGGTGGTGCTGAAGGTAGGATTCGAACCCAAGACCTCTTGGTCTGGAGGCAAGTATCCTACCCACTGAGCTACCTCCACCCCATATACTGCTCAGTTTATATAGAATTTTCTCAGATGTCTCAGGACTTTTGCCTGGTACTGTACACGAAGAGCAGGATGAGCCCATGTTGGATGTGCCGTGATGTCATGCACTCGTTTGACTAGCGCTTCCCTGCTGTGGTTAAAAATGTTTATTCTTATACTCTTACACTTCCTCTCTAACCTGCACCTGCCCTGTTGATGCACAGCTGTCCACTGCGACACTTCCACAGTTTCACACCCTCGGCTGACCTTCTTCCCCCTCTGAGTGGAAATAATGTGCTGGGAGACTTTCATTCTCCATGTGGAATGACTGCTGCTGTCAAAACCTGTTCCCAGCGGTGCAGGTTAACATCAGTTTGTTTTAGCTCATTCATATCAGAGTCAGAAAACTGTATTGATCCTGGAGGAAACTGCTCATGTTACAACTGCAGAGACTGTGTACACACACACACACACACACACACACATGCACACACACACACATGCACGAAGGACGTCCAAAAAGTTTCTGCACTTTTGTATTTTATTTGGAAGCTAAAAGAATGGAAGAGTAGTGGCTGGGCGTGGCTGAGAATTTCGCTCCATCTGATTTCCACCTTTCGGAGCTCAGAGAGGCTTTAAGGGGAAGAAGGTTTTGATGTGATGATGATGTGAAAGCAGTGGCTGTCTGTTAATGTGATGTCTGTTAATAAATGGAGTTAAAAAAGGCCTCATGTATGTATACATATATTGGTGCTGGGCACGTTAACGCATTATTTAATTAACGCTGACAATTATATTAATGCAGTTTTAAAATGACTCTTATTTTGAAAGTTTGTTTTTCTGTGCTCCACCGCTTCACCTCAGTTTAACAGGGACTCACTAATGAGCAGACTGACTGTTTCTGCAGCTCCCTGATGAAAGCAAAATGTTTGTGCTGGTACCCGTTCAGAAAAAACGGAAACAGATTTATAAATGCGAGCTTGCTGTTGCTCGGAAGGTGCCTGATATTCTGTTATGATTGTTCTTCTGATGATTTATGCTACCGGAGTCTATGTTTATAGACTTCGTACAGTTTATAGTCCATTTAATAACACTGATAATGACGAGAAATAGACAAATTCTATGGATAATCATAGAAAAATATAATGGTTATAAAGCTATAATGGTTCCACCCTTATGCTCTGGACTCTAAGGGTACCTTGTTTTCTATAACAAACTCCATAAAATGTGAATGCCCTGAAGTGACAGATCTCTCTGGTTTTGTATTAAATTTGATTACATTAATGTTTAAGTAGAGATTCACAGAAATATTTGAAGTGTTACTGTATAACTGTGTTAAAGGGAACACCGCTGTAAAAAAGCTCCTTATTTGTTTAAAGTGTTCCAGAGTGTTTGCAAACCAAATGTTATCGCACTTTGGTTCAAATAGCAGTACTTTTAAAATAAAAGAGCACAACACAATTCATTAATCTCAGAAAATCATGATTAATTAGATTAAAATATATATACGTTTTTATTTCTGTTGGTAATGTTGCTTCTACTTTTTTCCACTTTGCAATTGTAACAGTGCAAATTAATAACGTATTATTTTATCTTATCTTAGAGTCACAGAATAACAATGTAAGTCTTTGTTTATATCACTTATATTCACTTTTAGGTTGGGATAGTTTAGAGCACTGATTTCACTTCACATAGGGGTCTGTTTATTGTATTAGATTCACTAGTTAGAGGCAGACACCATTTGTGTAAGTTTGGGATTAGTTAGAGGGACGTAAGGCAGGCTTAGGGATTGTTTTGTTAATTTCTTTCCTTTGGTGTTGTCTTGTGTTCCCACCTAATAGAATAGAGTGTGATTTAGATTGTGTATATAGCTTTGTAAATATTTGTAACATAGTGCTTTGTATCTTTTCCTTTCTTGTATATACTGATGTATATATTTCGCTTATAAACTCGTGTAAATAGACCTTACTGCTTGGTGACGTTATTTCCCACAGTGTAAATATATCCAGGGGGAAAACTATTATAGAATATTATGTAATGGATGCACAAATGCTGGGTATAAATACTATAGATAAGTAACTTGCAGTTCTGTGAATTACTAGTAACACGAATAGTGGTTTGGTTGTGTGTAATAGAGATTAGTAGTAGATCAGTGATATTGACAAAAGTATTGATATTTCACATGCCAAGACTATTGCACGTAATAAGATGATGCATATAATGAAATGATGTAGCACCCAGTAAGAAAATTCCACGTGTTAGTGCTCGAGGTAAGACTGTTGCACGCAATAAAAATATATTGCTTTAGCACCCGGTCGGAAAGTTACACGTTGTTGCACATGGTAGACCGTCAGCCACTGCCTAAGTGATAAACCACAGACTTTTTTTTTGCACTGCTGAATATACTGTGTCATTTCTGGAGAGTTTTATTTTGACCTTATAACACATTTTATATTGTTCTTGTCTCTGTGTGTCTGTGGGACTGTTCAGTCATAACATGAGCACTGAAAACGTTCAGTGTGTCCAGAATCCAGCTTCAGCTTCCCTTTAGCCTATGGCTGCATGTAGGGCTGGGCGATTAATCGAAACGGAATCGACATTCAGAGCCTAAAATCGATCAAATTTTTCCAGGTCGATTATTTCGATTACTTTCCCTTTAAAAATATAGACAGTAGAGAGTGTGTGTGTTTCCTTCAGT
>JBBPDC010022644.1:0-12727 GCA_037974485.1 Hemigrammopetersius urotaenia | reverse complement strand
TATATATATAGATAGATATATATAAATATAGTACTCAATACTATTTTTGATACGACAGAGGGAGAAAAAACAAACACAGGAACTTTTTAAGGAAAAAATTAAAGTTCAACACTCGCCGGTCGAGCGTCCAAATACTTTTTTTCTCCTCTCCCTATCATACAGGAAATATAGTGTCATTTTAGTCAACAAAAATGAAGAGACAATTTAGCATAGTTTTTATTTTGTAAACCACATTTAGTCTCGTTCTTATTCGTCAACAGTATTACATGATGTATTTTATTATAGTTTTCATCACATGACCAGCATTTACGTTGCATCTCGTCTCGCTTTTGTCACGTGATAAATGTTCGATGACAACGATATTTAGTCGCAACTTTCGTTGACAAAAGCACCACTAGCTGAGTGTCCGTGTAAAATTTTGTGGTACTAGGTTGTTTCCCGGCCGAGTTACAGGGCTGTAGCTCAGTTGGTAGGATACTTGCCTCCGGACCAAAAGGTCATGGGTTCGAATCCTACCTTCAGCACCACCACCACTGGGTCCCTGAGCAAGACCCTTAACCCTAAGTTGCTCCAGGGAGACTGTCCCCTGTAGGTAGAAAATGGAAGTCGCTTTGGATAAAAGCGTCTCATAAATGCCGTAAATGTAAATGTAAACATTGGGTCCTCCAGGTAGCCGGGGGAAGGGCAATGCTGTATATATACACAGAGTGGGTATATATGCAATATATAAGTGGATATAAAACATTCAGTAAAACATGATCAGCAGTAAATTAACTGAATGTTAAGTGGAAATTATGTGCATATTTAAGCAATCTAAGGAAAGCTGGAGATGGCTGGGACTAAGCATGCTCTTTCTCCTTTCTCTCAGATGCGCTGTTATTCAGAGTCGTGTGTTCAGAAGCGTATCCAAGCACATGTTCCTGAGAAGTTGCAGGCTGGTTATGCTGTCTCTAAAGGTACAGATTTACAAAATTTCTGTGTTTGATTATCCTGTGCAGCAAATGTACTTTTTGTACTTTTAAGGTAACATTCATTCAGGTTAAGAAAGATTTCAGTGGGATTTTTTTTGTATTTATGTATTGAATCAGGAGGTTGGCCAGCTGGTGTTGATATTACTTTACTTGTTTCATAGTGAATCTGAGTAGGTGTGGGTTCAGGAAGCTGTATTTGGCCTCCAGTGACCCAGACTTCACCGTACAGACCGATGGCACCATTCTCACCGTGCACGTCATCACTGTACCAGATGACGGCAAATCTTTCTGGGTCTGGGTGCAGGACCAGAGAGGACATAAGCGGAAGGTGGATGTCAGTCTTTCCCCTGTTGATCAGGTAATTCCACCCAGTGAGTGCCTGGTTATTAAAGTTATAAAACACAGTCAGGATCCACATTCCTCAAGATGTTATAGGGGTAAGATCATGTTTTCTTTTCAGTCAAAGGATGCAGTACATTATTTCTTCTTTCTGTGTTTTTAGGTGTCTCAAAAGTCCAGCAGTGCGGTTCTCAGACGCGCTAAGAGAAGATGGAGTCCTCTCCCTTTCAATATTGTAGAGAATGAAAAAGAACCTTTCCCCAAGGATATAGAGACGGTAAGTCTTTCATGCTTATTTATTTTCATATCTTTGAATGGGAATCACTAGGAGGCTCCATGAAACAACATTGTTGCGATACTTAACAATCTGCGATATATATTCCTATGGTATTCATTCGTGATATATAATTTACATTTATATAAAATTTGCATTTACATATTGATCAGATACATACAGAGAAGTGTCCAGTTATAATGTGCTGGTATAATATCCAGATCCAATATCCAAAGAAACCTTGGTCTCTCTACAAAGAGAAAAAACACCTCTCTCTTGGATTAGAACATTTAGCTTCTAATTCTATTTGTTAATTTGCTATGCTATTCGTTTGCTGTTTTTATTAATATTTATTTGAATAATAATTAAAAAATCAAATGTCAACTTTTGGAGCTTTGTGAAATAATACTCTTTCAACAAAAATATAACAATACTATGTTGTTATTTTCGCAAATGCAGTTAATCTCCAGTTCACATATTTCCTGTTTTTATTTTTTTACTTGTAGAACTCTTCCTCATATCAGCTTTAATGTGTTTCTCTTAACCATCAGATTGCATCAGATTCCTCATTAAACTACTCGGTTTATTACACCATCGATGGACCTGGCGTTACATCTGAACCTGTGGAACTGTTCTCAGTCGATCGCAATTCTGGCATGCTGAGAGTCAACTATGCTGTTGACCGTGAACAGTATCCTCAGTTTATAGTGAGTCACTTCTGTTCTTCCGTTCCACAGTCTTTTACTTTTCATATTCTATGAAATAAGGTTTGATGTTAATAAACCTGTATTACATGTTTTTGCATGGATATACAAGTGAAAGTAGTGGTGCAAGCAGTATATTAACCTGACCTTAATCTTACCCACACACTTAATATTCAAAGACTCCTTGATTCTTTAATAGCTTGAAAGGGCTGTAAATGAGTGTGTAGCACTAAAACAAATGTGCTGTAACATTCCATGAGACAGGTGACCCTGCTCTACCAACTGCTCTACCTGTCTTACCAGCTGCTCTTCTTCCTCAGTTTTTAGCTCATGTACACGACAGATACACCGATAAAGAGACAGACAAGCCTCTACCAGTCACAGTGAATGTGAAAGATGTGAATGACAATGCTCCTCAGTTCTCCAGCCCTCTGATGTTTACTGTGGAGGAGCAGTGTGACCCAGGTGATCTTATGTGCATATTATGTGCTTTATCTTGCCACTAGCCTAAAATACACATAGAAAAAGCATGTCATCATATGTATGTAGGTCTGAGGTTTTTTGGCTTTGGAGTAGTTGTCAAAACAAAACACAAGTACTTAATCTGAAGCCAGTTCAGATAAAAATCCTGGCCCTTCCTTTCAGTCAAAGGGGTCATTTCCAACCAGGGCCTTAACTGTTTTTGCTAAGTGTAAGTTATAAGCGATCTGTATTAAGGTTTATGTGTTGTTCATGTTTTAATTGCCTTTCTTTTGCCCATGTTAAGGCACTACGATAGGAAAAGTGAATGCCACAGACAGGGATGAGCCCAACACCCTTCACACCAGTATCATATATAAACTATTGAATCCCTCTGACCCTTTCCTCATCGACTCCTTGAGTGGAGTTATAACTGCAAAAACCAACACACTGGACAGAGAGGTATGTTCTACATGAAAATGCATGGCTTTACCTTGTTAAACTGAGTATGAGTCAGAATGGCAAAAGAGTCATGCACTGAATTTGTTCAAACTAGAGCTTTATGATATAGACAAAATAGAAGCATTGTGATTGTTCTGGTGCATACCGTAGTGCCTTTCAATATATTTAAGGGACCATATTCCTTTTTTGGATTTAAAATGGCTTGATTTATGCAAATTTTGATGTAATGTTTCTTTTGTTGGATTATATGACTGGATTGCCTTGGTTCATGGATCTTTGATTGCTCAACTTATCTTAAAACTGTGATGGGTTAGAGGTTTATTAGCAAATGGCAGCCTTCAGTATTGCAGATTGTATGTTGTGCAGCTCTAATTCAGTTGTGAATTTCCACATAAATATTATGTCATCAATATTATGCAAACAAGAAGACATAATGTAGTTTATATTTGTGGAAATTACTTAAACTGAGTCAATTCAAGTGTTCTCATTTGAATTGAGTGAACTCTGCATACTTTGTGTGTGTTTGTCTTGCAGTGTAAATAAGTGTCTCCCAGTCTTATATTTGACATGCGTGAATGAATGGAAGTTAAATAACAAAAATAGTTTTATAATTATTTTAATAACATTAATGCAATTTGCTTTCAGACTCAAGACAGGTACTTTGCTACAATTGAGCTCAAAGACATGGGTGGAGCAGCTGGTGCGCTTTCCAATCAGGGGGTAGCAACTATCACTCTGACTGACATCAACGACAATCCACCCACCTTTACAGAAAAAGTGGTAAGTTGTCTTTTTTCCTATTCAATAGCACAGACAGTACCAGTTCCATAATCAGTTCTCAGAGAGACATTAGTATGCAGTGGCACTTCAATTTCTTATATGTTTTAGAAGACTTTTAGAAGCTTTGCGTAAATCATAGATTTTAAACATTATTCTGTTCAAAATGGTGTCAAAGAACAACAAGGTAGAATTGTGATGTGAATTATAGGTCTTGCAGCCCTGCTGATTTAAAACGATTGACCTATAACTGTTCTAGAACTATTATGAAGGGATTTAAGTAATAATAAAGACATGTTGTTTTGAGGGTGCTTCTGGATTTCTCAGAATTTAAGGATCCAGAAAGAATGCAGTGGGTTACTTGCATTTCAAAATACAGCTTAGCTGTGAGATTGTGTCATTTATAATCATTTGTTGTTTTCGTGGAACAGTATAAGGCTCAAGTGCAGGAGAACCAGGCAAATGTGTTGGTCCTCAGGATCCCTGTAGAAGATAAGGACCAAAAGGGAACTGCAAACTGGAAAGCTGTGTATGAGATCACCAAGGGCAATGAGAGTGGAAACTTCTGGATCAAGACTGACCCTGCAACCAATGAGGGCCTGCTCCATGTCATAAAGGTGAGACAGCGGGGAATAGTGTGAGAGATGGGCTGAGAAGGCAGGTGGAGTGCTGTGGAACAGGTTAAAACCAAAGAGTTTGTAGCTAAATTAAACAGCCGCCAGTATAAATAAATGTAGTTAAGAATAAAATGTAACACATTACATCCAGGCCAATGCACAGTCTCTTTGTTTTGGGGCAGCTGGTGGCCTAGTAATTAGGGCGTTGGCCCTGCAATCAGAAGGTTGTGGGTTTTGTGAGCCCCTGCCTCACGCCCATTGACCCTGGGACAGGCTCCAGGTACCTGCAATCTTAGTGAGGATTAATCGGTTGCAGAAAGTGAGTGAGTATTACATTGGTTAGCACTGTTGCCCTCCAGTGAGAAGTTCCTGGGTTCCTAGCTGAGGCAGCCAGGGTCTTCTCTGTGTGGAGTTTACATGTTCTCCATGTGGGCTTCCACCAGCAGCTCTGGTTTCCTACCACGGTTCAAAGACATGCACGTCAGATTAATTGCTCAAATTATTTTTACCTAGTAATGCCCCAAAAAAATCATGTCCAAACAGAAAATAAACGGACAGTAAACAGTTTATCTAATGAATCTGCTACATTACATAAACTACTGTACAAAATGAAATGCCCAACTTTCAAATGGTAATGAAGCATTTGTTCTCAGCCTATTACAGTCAGCTCAATTTTTTAAATTTATTTATTTTTTTTCCTATTCAGTCTGTGAATCAATTATTCTTAGTTATTTAAACTTTTTTATACAGTAGTAGCAACATGTGAATTTGTAGATTCACTGCAACAAAATTGGTTTTATGTTATGAATAATATAAGTAGTCTAGTTTCTGAACTTTTGAACAGTGTATTAGTGGTTGTTTAACGAACAGGGGCGTTGTCCTGAAACTGCACTGGTATTGTGTCTCTGTGTATATTATTTATAGAGGTGTTACAGTGCTGGCCTAGTATTTATGAGTGGGGTGTGAGAGTGTTGGCCTGTATGGCGTGTTAGATCAGGGTGTGTCTGCAGTCATATTATCAAAGACTAACAAGGTAACACAGGTAGTTCCTCAATGTCTGTGTCTTACTGTTGGAGAAATCCCCTCTATGTCATAGTTGAAAAAACACATTTGTCTTGAATGAATTGAAGTAGTATCAAGAAGCATTGTGGTAGAAAATCAGAGAGAGAGAGAGACTGCGACAGAGAGAGAGAGAGAGAAATTGAGAGAGAGGTCACTTTTTAAAATGTATAACTTTTATGTAAGTTTATTTAAAACTGAATTTTGCTACCGGTTGACTTATTTAGCCCCCTTATAGGCATATATTTAGATACAATGAAATAACATTATAAAATAAAGACCACATATATAGACTGTAGACTTTCGGTTACAGTTTTACTGTCCAAGGGCTCCCAAGGGAAATTCCACTCTCATACATGCCAAAGTGAAAGGATTTTTCTTGTTATGTATTTCCTTTTTCAACTTGAATTAGCAAACCTTGATCTCTTAATCTACCTCTTTTCTTGCTCAGCCTCTGGATCGTGAGAGACAGGATGTGGTGAAGCTGGAGGTGATGGCTCGTAACGAGGTTCCTCTGGTGCGCAGCAAGTCCTCCTGGATGAGGTCTGAAGTAGAGCTAACTGTGGGAGATGTGGATGAGGGACCAGAGTTCTCTGTACCTATTCTGATGCTCAAAGTCAAGGAAAATGTACCCAATGGAACGCTCATCGGAACCTATACAGCCACTGATCCAGAGACTAAGAGCAGCAAAGGCATAAAGTAAGGGCTCTAGTGGCCAGATGGTGCCTGTAGTCTGTAAGTGATACATGGTTGGATTTATGGTCTGGAATGATATTTTATTTAAATCTAAGTTTAAAGTAATATTTAACAATCAGTTCTTAAAGGGCCCATATTTTGCAATTTGATGTAGAGTTCACTTGTGATCCAGCCTAAAACCCACTCAACCTTTGTCAAAAGTACTGATTGGAAGAACACACTAAATACATCGTTTTGGTCGACACTGTACCAAAAGAGACCAAAGTGATTAGTAGAATCGCCTTCAAAATTCGATCATTTTGCATATTTGCCACCTGAAAGATGTACTTGGGGTAGAAGATATCAACTATACAGTAACATATGACTATTTTCCACTGTCAGATACTACAAGCTGAATGACCCAGGTTCTTGGATCAATGTAATGGAGACCACGGGAGATCTGAAGACAGCAAACACCATCGACAGAGAGTCACCTCTTGTTAAAATGAACACATATAACATCACTTTGAAGGCTGTTGATGAGAGTACGTATATAAATATTACATTGCAAACTGAAGTATTTGTCTCATTGAAGATATTTAGATGCCTTATTTACAAAAATACAGAGAACCAAAACAGGGCACATGCAATTTGTATATGGACACATCCATCCGCATTATGTGCAAATGGGTTGAATGAAGTGCATCTTAAATAGGAGGTCTGGTGATAATTTAGACCTGTTTCAATCACTTCAGACAGCACAGAGAAGGTGTGTGCCAAGTGCAAACCCAGCACAAACATATTTTTTGCCTCATTCTCCACAAAATAATTTGATCTATTACTCTGTTAAAGCACGGCAATTTAGGCAGAGCCAGACCATTCACCAGAAGTTGTCAAAATGGAGTGTGTGCTATGCAATAAAATGTAAT
The DNA here is from genome assembly GCA_037974485.1 of Hemigrammopetersius urotaenia. Taxonomy (NCBI): domain Eukaryota; kingdom Metazoa; phylum Chordata; class Actinopteri; order Characiformes; family Alestidae; genus Hemigrammopetersius; species Hemigrammopetersius urotaenia. Next base: position 5,461 of record JBBPDC010022644.1, on the reverse strand, counting down.
AGAAATGTATTATTTTACTCACTCCAGTGCTGCACAATTCCATTAAGAATACTAACACATGCACACCATTAAGGGCACATGGCACAAAATTACCAGAAGTCATAACGTTCCTAATATGTTGTAACACAAGTATTTGAACACTTGTGAAAATAAGGCCCTAAAAGGGTGTGGTTGATTGGAGGTCAGAATGTTCTGAAGTTCTCTAGTTGTTGCAATGTCTCTGTTTTTTTCTGGCTGAAACTTATTGTCCTAGAAAGGTGTCAAATGGCATTCTTGAGGAGGCCTTTTGTTCTTTGTCTGTTTATCCAATTAGAGAAGAAATGGAAGTGTCTTGAACCCAGTTTTGATTTATGTTCATTTGTCCATATAACAGTAATAATTTATTATCATTTGAAAACAAGCAGGTTCAGTCTGTAGCAACATTTGCTCTGTGGCATTGTGTTTCACTTTAAACCAATAAAGTACTTTTGTCTTGGCATAAGAATGATCTTATCACATTTATAGTGAAAAAGTTATAGAATAAATGACAATGTAAATGATTTCCTGTTCTTAGGTAAGAAGACCGGTACAGGCACGGTGGTGATCATGATTGAGGATGTCAACGATAATAACCCGGTGATTCCAGAGCCGAATCGGGTTTTATGCTCAAAGGATGGTAAATGGGGCTCCATTTTGGTTGAGGCTGAGGACAATGATCAGTCTCCATACTCTGGTCCTTTCACCTTTGCATTGGGCTCAGATAGTGCTGAGAAATGGAAGCTAAAGGATTCCGTTCCAGGTATGTTGGTGTAATATCAAGTCTTCACCAATCCCATAAGATTGGGGGAAAAAAGTGACAGTCTATATTTGTCACTTAAGTGACACGGTGCACAGTGAAAGAAAGCCAAATGTCCAATCATAATTTTAAGTACGTTTTTTCTTTTATTTTCAGGTACCTCAGTGACCATAGAGCAGGCTCAGGACTTGCCCAATGGTGTGTACCAAGTCCCTCTGCTGGTGAAGGACCTTCAAGGTGTAGGGGAAGAACAGATTGTGTATATCCGAGTATGCGAGTGTGTAAAGGAGGGAGAGTGTGCAGCTCAGAGTCTTTCTTCCAAGCTGGGAGTGTGGGGTGTGCTGGCCATGCTGTTGGGTCTGCTGCTGCTCCTCCTGCTCTGTGAGTTCCCTCTACTGGCCAAATACTGAAACACTTTTATCTCACCAACACTAGATAGATAATAGGCACAACAGGTTCTATTTCATACTTGGAACTTTGCACATGATTGTTTTAGTTATTAATGTAATACAAAAACCTTTGATGTGTATCTTTTTAGTGAATGCAAAGATTCCGTAACTAGTCTTACAATAAGAGACAGTGTCCATTTTGATTTATTCTGAAGCTTACTAAAGCCTTAGGCTCTTCTTTTTGAACAAGAAGAAGCATATATAAGGCTTCAATAGGCTTTTTTTCCAGCAACAATTTTGGTGTTCTATCTGGTTTGTTATTAAAGAATAAAAAATACTCTGAAGATTAAAATAAGTGGCAGATTAGTAATATAACTGACACGGATAGACCCTCAGTTTACCTAAAAAAGTAAATCAATAGGAAAAATATTAAAACGCTGTCAGTGACAGCAGAGGTATGCATGAGCAGGCTCATTAAAAACTGCACTAATGTTTTTCTGGGGCTGATGTTCTTTCTCCCTGTGGCAGGTCTTCTTTGTGTCTTGGTATGCAGCACAAAGGGAGATAAAGTACGCATGGCTGATGATTACGATGGAACTGGGGGAATGCTGCTCAAATCTAACACTGAAGCTCCAGGGGAGGAAGTGGTAAGAACTTGTTTTTAAACCTCGGCCTTTTGCTTAAAGTGTACTGAACATTCTGCTTAGCATGCCTGCGCTGGGCCCAAATACAGCCTCTTAGCAAGGATTGCCTTCAGCAACCAAGTCGTCAGTGACCCCATGGCTCGTTCACATTTTTGTTCTCTTCCAGCTTCCAACACACCTAAACAAACACATACAGTCAGCACTAGCTCAGTTATGTGAGAATAGAACGAAGACGGTTAGGACAAAAGCATTGATCAGAAGCTCGATCAGGAAGGGGGTTTTATTTTTACTCAACCCTTCTTGTTCTACCCACTTTGCTTATTTAAATGGGGGCAGCGCTGGCTTAATGTGTGTGTGGGAACATAATGATTTAATCTTACTCTGAAACATAAAATGTGTTTGCCTCATTTAGAAAGATTTCAGTGTTACTGGAGAAGTTATTCTCTAGTGTGTGACTTAAGGGTAAGTTAAGAGTAGAATGTTTATAGGCTATAAGTGGTCTTGGCCAGAGACTTGCAATCCCAGTTTAATTATACAAAAAATCCCAGCTGTATGAGAAGCTGTGTCAGAGGTTTTCTTTCAGTTCAAATTACCCTAACACATTGACATTTGGGTAACGTAAGCAGTTGGGGCTTTAACCTCATAAATGTGCCTGGTGCAGATGAAAGATTTCTGCAGGGAATAAATATCATCAGTATTTAAAACCTGGGCTGAAGTGTTTACAGTTGTAAACCTTTCCTTTATGGCAGCTAAGCAAGTGCTAAGAGTTAACCCATTCAGGCTTGTTATTTTGCATAACATTATTATTAAACAGAATCAATAGAGAAGTGAAAATATCAAAACATAATAGCACAAATGCTAAAATAGGTTGGCTACAAGCATCATTTAGCTAAAGCTGTACGTGCACCTTTGTCACGGGCGTGGCGGTTGTCACGTTGCCGTGCTTTACCCCAATGATCACACCACGGCAGGCTCGATGGCCGAAACATGAAGAAACTGAAAGTCGATTGTGAACACTAAATGCGATGCTACGTGGGACACTGAACGAGGCGATGGACCGACGCTGAGGTCCACATAAACTGAACTTAAATACAAAACAGACTCAGACAGAAACCAATGACAAAGCACAATCACTAAACTAAACACAAGACAGCTGAAACCGAGAAACAAGGCACAAACATGCACAAAATTCAAAATAAAAGCCCCCCAAAACAAAAACAAAAGAGACATGACAACCTTTTATACCATTTAAAAACTTTGACAAATGACAGGCTACAGAATGAAGAATTTGCATTGTAATAGGCTATGGAAGACAACCAACCAACCATGTATTGCTACTCTGATAGAACTAATGAAAATGAAGTAATGAAAGAGTTTCACAAAAGTTCATGTTATACCCAATGTCTGCTTTTAGCTGCAGCAGCAACAAACCTCTGCTATAAATGTCACTGTGAATAACATGAAAATAATGGTCATACTGTATATCTTCCAACAGAAAGACACACTGCTGGTGGTGCCTGGGAGCGGGGGAGATACAATAGAAGTCTCTAAAGGTGGTGCCGCCCTAGAACAGCAAATGATGCTTGGATCGGCTGCAGGGCTCTATGGGCAGAACACCCTCCAGAGAGGGAGTATGTACCAGAGTGGCTTGCAAGGCTATACAACCAACATGAGCATGTTTGAACAGCAAGGTGGAGGCTTTTACGGCAACACCTTGTCCAACAAATACTCCGACATGTCCATGCTGGACACGTGGAGGACCAATCAGTTGTACCTGGACGATGTAAGTGGAGCTGCTGACTTTGTGGCACACATGCCCACTTATAGATAAAAAATTTTCAATCCTGTCTCTCCTATTTCCCGCTTTTCAGCTGGTGGGAATTTTACCCTGGGGTCACGCTAAGAAAGTTAAAGGGGCCATGTCTTGTATTTTTATCATTTATTTGCCCAAAACAGTCATAGTTTATATTTACACATGACCATTTATTTGACCTTAAAGATTTAAACTTTGCCTTTAAGAATAATAGAAATAAAGCTCGGTTTGATAGTTGTTCTAAAAGCAGCCTGGACAGAAACCATCCTTATTCCATCACTATGAAATTTCTATAGCTTAAATCTATGGTAAAATGAAAATGCGTACACATGAAATCACCAAAACAACTAATTCTAAAGAGCCTATTTTGTTGCTTTGTTTTCACATATGTTGCTTTGTTCTATTGCATAAAACCCCTGTCACTTGCTTCTGTGAGCTTTTATCTTGGAATCTCACACTCCTCCTTCTCTTTCGTAGCTTTTAGGACATTTCTGTAATTCCTTACCACAAAGCTTTCTCTTTCCTAAATGAGTGATGCTATCAGCTCCTTTGACTTCTGACCCTTTACTTTTTTCTGTGTTGCAGAAACTGGTCTATTTTGGCGAGGATGAAGATGGGCGGTTTGCGCCGGATCTGCTGAAGGCTTATGGGTATGAGGGCATGGGTTCTCCTGCAGGGTCTGTAGGGTGCTGCAGCACTCTCGGTGACCAGGACTCGCTGGACTTCCTCGATTCCCTCGGACCCAAATTCAGAACGCTTGCCGAAGTGTGCATGAGCAAAGCGGAGAGAGGTGAACAGTGAGACAGGCGAGTTTAAGGAAAACAATGAAACAGCGTGAGAAATGACATGACATCAGCTTGGGTATTCGGAAAAACTGACCTGTCCTTTCTGAGAAAAAGTGGAGCATACGGAGAGAAGAAGAAACACTGGATGTTGCAATCAGCAGTCACTGGAACCTTTTACCAGCACTCTACAGCCTCTACAGCATATTACTGCCAGGAGCTTCTAACCATGCTCAGAGGACTCAAGAAGAGCTGCTGCATTCTTATTAAAATGTGTTACGCCAGTTTTATTTTGTAGATGAGCTTTTGAACAGCCCATGCAATTTCAAAGCAAATAAAAGTCAATAGTTAATACACTGTGGTCAATACCGCCACTAAAATATGTTCAAGTCATTACACAAGGAGCGGTAAGCAAAAGACAGGTTCATTTTACATGGTAATGACAAAACAAAATCAGACACGATGATAATAATAGATTTATTTTTAATTTTGTAAATATTCTGCATTCTATTTTGCAGTATTTTGCATAATTATAGACACAGTGGTAGATGAGTGGATTATTACAGTATTTCAGCGTACTTTCTTAGTATGGCAAGCCGGGGTGGTCCTTCCTGGACGAGGCATCAAATCCTGAGCACCAGTGTGTGACTCATTAATCTCTTGCTCTATTTTGAGTGAGTTGAACAAAGTGCACCACTAGTGACTTCGTGTGCACAGGCTTGAAGAATTGTGACAGGCCTAGACACGAATTTAGCGATTTTGTTTTGATTCATGATTAATTATCACACTAACAATGATAATGAACAGTTATAGTAGGAGTGCATGATGTGTCTTTGTGTGTGTGGTCCTTTCACGATCAAAGTAAAGGCATCTTTTAGGCTGTGTGTATTTCTCTCATGAATTTCTCTCATGAATTAAAATGACTTGTTTGACAATACAAAAACCAAGAGGCCCTAACAAAGCCATAAGCAGTAGGGATGTAAGGTAGCTCAGTGGGTAGGATACTTGCCTCCGGACCAAGAGGTCACAGGTTCGAATCCTACCTTCAGCACCACCAC
>JBBPDC010022598.1:0-12728 GCA_037974485.1 Hemigrammopetersius urotaenia | reverse complement strand
ACAGTCATTAGTTACAGAGACAGTCTTACAGTCGTTAGTTACAGAGACAGTCTTACAGTCATTAGTTACAGAGACAGCACCCCTGGATACACTTTTTAATTAGATTTTCGGCATTGAAATTAGGTTTAGTCTTTTTTGCCTTCTCTCTCTCTTCTTATACTACAACCATTCGTTGAAGATGCAGTCTGAGCTCGCAAACTAAGAATTTTAATTGTGCTTTTGTGAGGGCTAAGTATCAGAAATGATTTTTGGCCAGTTCTCACAGCAGAAAATGTCAAGCTTTAATGAGACGGCCCTGATTTCCATGAGCTTTTCATGCAAAATATTCTTCCTCGGGGCAATAATTGCTGTGTACTGTGCACGGACGATTAAATCAGGTTTGAGGCTGAATAGACGGGTGAACACAGGACACGGAACAGGTGCAGCGATGGGAAGCAGAAAAACAATCCTGTGACCATTCCAGCAGATTCTGCCCCAGAAGGATTTGGCAATTAGCTGAGACTTTAATCCAGATATAAACAAACCTAAACACTGAACTACAGCTGTGGTCTGTGTGAGGTGTTGTCAAATGTCTCAAAACACAGATTTGGATTTAGTTACAGAGACCATAAGCAATTAAATGAAGTAACTTATTTCTGGACTTAAGCACAGAAAAAAAAACTCTTTGTGCTCTTGTGTTCTCTATTGCTTGCTCTCTCTCTTTGTCTTTCTCTCTCTCTCTCTCTCTTTCTCTTTTTCTTCTCTCTCTCTCTTTCTCTCCATCTCTCTCTGTCTCTCTCTCTCACTTGCTCGCTCTCTGTCTCTCTCTCTCTCTGTGTCTCTCTCTCTCACTCTCTCTCCCACTCGCTCGCTCTCTAACTCTCTCTCTCTCTCTCTTTCTCTCTCATTCTCACTAACTGTCTCTCTCACTCACTGTCTCTCTCTCTCACTCACTGTCTCTCTCACTCTCTCTCTCTCTCACTCTCTCTCTCTCTCTCTCTCTCTCTCTCTCACGTGAGACTAAAACCTTAAAAATTTGCATAGATACTGTGTGCACTTCTGGTTAAACGCATCATGGAAAATCCATTGTGGCTTTGAGGCTAATCTTCAAATGCCTTTGTGAGATTTTGTAGTAGTAACACAAGTACAACTTTTACAGTTTAAAAATGAGTTTACTTTAGTAGTATCTGTGCTAAAGATTTGGCCATAGCCAAATTTCCTTGACTACAAGAAGATATACCAACACAACTTCTTCAACCCTCTGATATACCAACACAACTTCTTCAACCCTCTGACACTGAAGTAGTTCGATTAACTTTTGGATTATATTACTATACTATATCAAGCATTAGGATAAACAGAATCATACATAAGCTGAAGATGGTACCACAACTGTTGAATTTTTATCCTGTTAAAGAAAGAATGATGTTAACTTACCAGGCAAAAGAGGTACAATAGAACAAGACCAGCTCTCAGGGCCGGCATGCTTTTCGAATGAGGATCCATAATGGAAAGAGTCCACGAAAGTTTTTTCACTGAAAATGAAACATACTGATAGATCATATCAATATTTGGGCACCTCTTTTAAAACAGATGTGACACAGGTTAGTGGAGCTGTCTGGTCCCTGTTCAATGACTAGACTGTGCTCCGGGCTGATAGGGATCTCAGGGTGGGGCATCTGACAGACACCACCAAACTCACCACCAAACTTGAAGCTAAAAGGTTTGATTTAATGTTGTCTTTCCCCTCAAACAGTGATGCTGTTCAAAGTACAACCTTATTCAGTACTCATAGAGCAGCAGCATTGCTCTCAATGTCATTTGACAGTAATAACTGCTGTTTTTGTTAACGAGAATGCAGTACTCAGCCTGCATTACATAACTCAACTGAAAATGTCAACCGATCCCATCCATCTAGTGAACTATAATACATACAACCAAGCTAGCATAAGTGCAACGTTTGCCTCAAATAAGATCATAAATAAAGACAGCAACTGAAGTTTTCTACCAGTAAAAGAAACCTAGATAGCATTTCTGCAAGAAAATGTGAAGTGTAATTGTGTGGTTGCTATAAAACCAGTGTTTGGACACACAAGCATTGGTTTCATGGCCAAAGAAATTGTGTCTGAACCATAGAGGGGAGCATTTAGCATGTGGTCTCTTACCAAGCCATTTATGTTTAAGGACAGCTAAAAGCAGGTGGAGTGACAGCAGCAGAAGAATAAGAAGACTTGAGGAGAATAATAGTGTGATTGCAGAGAGACATCAGGGTATGGGCTGAGGGGCCATATCTGCACTTCAGGACTGTTTCGGGGAATAACCCGTGATCTACTCGGGCTAAAAATACAAATGAGGGCTCTTTGGAAAGGTCTCCTGGAGATCTACCAAACTGAAGTGTCTGAGTGCTTTCCTTGCTGAGATATGCAACTTGGAATGTCGCGGGAAAAAGTATTGGGACACCACGGTGAGGTGAATGGGTGCCCTTGTGTGAAAGCATCCAGAAAAAATATATTTATTGCAACAAAAAAGCAAAAAAAGGCCAAGGATATTTGCAGTTTCTGTAAAACTATCAGTTTGGTTCTGCACATGACTGAATCCGCGACTCCTGATCCACATAAAACTGAAGGATTACTGTATTCTTGAAGTATGCTTGAGTATAGCGAGTATATGGACCATGTACTTGTAGTGTACTAGAAAGTACTAAGTTAATACTTCTTCAGACTAAATTGGAACATTTTGAACTTTATAAAAGTATACTTTATATATGTCTACTATACTATTCTTATACTATTTTAAATATAGTATATAAAAAGTAAAAACTTCAAGTATACTGCCTCAGTTTTAATATAAAATGAGTACACTTTTTGCAAAGGGCAGACAAAGACGTATTTCTTCAACATACACACGACAGAACAGACTTTATTTCAGGTTTTAATTCATCTAAACGAGTGTCAGAACTATTCCTTTACCCCATTCAAATCCTGTACACCATACAGGAAATGAAGGAAAATTCAAGTAAAAGTGCACAGATTAAGGTGATTAAGGGGTAAAACTACTGAAATATCCTGTTACTTTTTCAAAATCACCTCTTAAATAATAGAATCTCCTGAATTAACACCTTAAATGTAAGATTAAGGTGTTTTACACTCAGGCCTTACATCTAATTTTAAGGTAAATTAAGGGATCAGTTTCACACATTAATGGCCATTTAATTCAAATGAATGGGTTTGGTGTATTTTAAGGTAAATTATAGCAGAGTGAAGCACATGGTGACACCTGTGGCTTGCTAAGACAGATCCAAACAGAACCTGTTAGATTTAGGCTTTTTAACACTGCAGTCCCAGTCGCTCGGCATTGCCATCACACAGTGTTGCCAGATCTTGAATGTTGAAGTATTGTACCAGCAGCTAAAAAATTATACACATGCAATTTCCATTCTGGCGTTGCTCAGAAAATCTCCTTCAGTAACACAGATTATCATAGACTGTGTATATTATAGTGTATAATGCAACTTTCAGCAGACATTGTGCTATTGACTTTTGTGCTGGACCAGACACTTCTGTATCTCCAGATTTTTTTTAGTCATGATTTTTCAGAACTAATCTCTGCTATCATTCAACAGCGACAGAAATCTTTACTGTTAGTGCAGCTACTGGCTTTAACCCTCCAGTAAAACTGTGGGGGAGGGGTGTCTTTCTCCTATTCATTTCTGTAAGTCTGATGGCGATATTGCGTATTCTTACTTGTGGCGTCTTCTGTAACTGCAAGTCCGCCATGCAAATCCGTGCTTAAACCGCTCATCATTGTTTAATTTGTGCATCACCACGTGTTACATCGTGATTGGCTGTAAAGTGCGCGTGAGACGACTGCGCATAAACAAGCCAAGTGTGTCTGAGCAGCTTGATGATCACAGATATCTGTATCTTGCTGTGCTAATGAAATAACTTAGCCATAAAATGAAGGGTTAAAATTATCGTACATTATACGATAATTACGATAATTATACGATAATTATTGTATGTCTGGCAACACTGCTGTCACATTTCTTCTCTTGTCAGTCAATCACCAGTTTGTCAGAATCTTCCCTGCACGGCAGTTTGTGTCTCGTTTGACTTGCTAACTGCGCTACTGTTCGCTTAGCAAACATCACAGTACATGACTGTGGGTCTCCTATCCATTATCTACCCCTTTAGAAATGGTGAGATTGTGACTTGGTGAAGGACTCCCTTTGACCAAAAGGAGATCGGTCTTGCTGGGGTTCAGCTTGAGGTGGTGGGCCGCCATTTTAGAGGGAATGTCGGCCAGACAGTCTGAGATGCGGCTTGAGGCCTGGTTATCGTTGGAAGGGAAATAGAGTATACGAGAAACCATGATATGTGATATGTGATGTGATATGAGAAACCATGTCAAGCTATTATATCCCCAAGAGAACCAGTATAAAGAGAAAAGAGAAGTGGCCCTAGGACCGAGCCCTGTGGGACACCAGTGGATAGTCTATGTGGAGCAGACCGGGTGCCTTGCCATACTACCTGGTACCTCCGGTCATTGAGGTACAATGCAAACCAGAACCAAGCTGTGCCCGAGATCCCAAGGTCAGAGAGAGTGGTGAGGAGGATCTGGTGGTTGATTGTGTTGAAAGCAGCGGAGAGATCAAGGAGGATCAGAGCAGAAGACAGGTTGGCTGCTCTAGCCCCATGAAGTTCTTCTGAGACAGCAAGGAGAGCCGTTTCATTGGAGTGAGCTGTCTTGATCCCAGGCTGGTGGGGGTTCAGGAGGCTGTTTAGGGAGAGAGAAGAGTTGATTTGATTATACACTGCACGTTCCAGGACTTTAGAAAGGAAGGAGAGAAGGGATACCAGTCTGTAGCTGTTGACATCTGAAGGGCCCAGTGATAGTTTCTTCAGAATTGGAGTGACCACAGCAGGCTTGAAAGTGAATGGAACGTGCCCAGTCATCAAGGAACCGTTGATTATGTAAGCGATGTGCGGGATGAGATCTGATGATATCATCTGAAGAGTGCTCAATATGAGAGGGTCGAGCGGAGATGCAGTAGGTCTGCTTGATGTCAGGAGAAGTCAGACTTCTGGACAGCATGGTCTGGTCACTGTGTGGCAGGCAGCGTGGTGGTGGGAGGAAAGGATAGCCGAATATTGTGTCGTTGAATAACTTTGCGAAATCTTCTGATGAGAGATCTAGAGATACAGGGAGAGAAGGAGTTTTGAGAAGAGATGAAAAGGTGGCAAAGAGCTTGCGAGGGTTAGATTCTTCAAATTTAGTTCTGAAGAAGGAAGACTTAGCAGAGGTTAAATCATTAGCAAATGATAAATGTTGTTTGTGCAATAACATTTAGTTTGCAAACCCTTAAAACTAATAAGGAGCTTTTTAACAGCAGCGTTCCCTTTAACACAGTCACACAGTTACAGTTCAAATATATCTGTATCATTAATACTAATAAACATGTAGTGTTTCTAAATCTACATCTTAAGTTTATCTTAATTTGATATTAGAAGTATAACATGGAAAATCCCATCGTGTGTTTAAAATACCGACATTTGATAAAAGGCTGTTTGTATTTACCCTAAAACAAAAAAAAACACCACCAGGTGGCAGCAGTGGGATCATTTTCACCCTGTAGAGCGAGTGCATCCTGATGAGCATTAAAATGACTTGCATGCATGAAGCATGAATGAGTTGCCTTTGAATGAACTGATGCATTTAATAGACAAAAAAGGGAGAACAGCCACAGTCTGAAGCATCAATGCACATGAGTCTGGACTGAGATTAGACCTGGATTCTGCACTAAAGGTTACAAATCTGCATTTTTAGAAATCCAGGATATGATTCCTTTGTCAGAATGACGACACGTAGTCTCTGTGTTTCGTAAAAAAATAAAAATAAAAATGTGAACAGATCTAATGAAGTGAATCTACTGGTACCCACACAGCCCTCCTCCCTTTGCTCTGTTGTCTAGGTTACGGATGAGACACGTACGGTTGCTACCTAGAACAGACCATCCATGCACCGGAGAGGGAAGGAAACGACAAAATACACCTTACACGTCACACACACACACACACACACACACACACACACACTATGACACACACACACCTTCCTCATCCTGCCAGTGATGTGAGAGAGGCTCGGGCCTCAGTGCTGGTTCTGCAGAGACTGCAGCGTCTCTTCCTCTCCTGCCCTGTGATGTGAATATTAATGATGAAACACGAGCCAGTGCGTCCATCCTCCTCGTCTCCATCAGTCTGAAAGGTAGGTGCCCTGTCTGTTACACCGCCTCGCTCGTTTTTTATTCTCCGATATTGTTTTATTATAGCCGCTGTGCGCGTGCCGCACTAATAGCGCCTCCGCGAAGAATCGTAATTCTCAATGGGTGCCGCCAGTCAATGGGCTTTAGGCTGAAAGTGCGTTACACCCTTCACGGTACCCACAAAAAAGGTACCAGGCTTCTTTAGAACCTCACCACCCACTCGCACCCAGCAGGGGAACGCTTGGGTTTCTGCTCGGATATCGCAGCGAGTCCGGATCTGCGTCCCAGACGACAAAGGTTTCGACTCCAGGCTGAAATATCAATGGCTGTTTATTAGATTTTACATGTTTTTTTAGACACCCACCCTTCCCATTTGAGGTGGGTGTGGGGGAACATTTAAATGAAGACACGTTTACAATACGCAACAATTACATTACAATGAGACATATTTATTTATTTATCTATTAGTTTGTTTATTATTTATTTATTTAGGAATTCAACAAGTACCTTCGTTAGAGAAACCTGTTTCCATAGACCTAGCTAAACCACCATCTTGTGTGTGTGTGAGAGTGTGTGTGTATGAGTGTGTATATGTGTGTGTATATGTGTATCTGTGTGTGATTGGCTTCAAAATGTCTGAAATACTCAAATCATCTGATTCCATTGTAGAAATATGTATCTATTGTAGATATAGACAAACACACACACATATATATATATATATATACAACCACACACACACACACACACACACACACACATTTTTATATATATATATATAATTTATTTTTTTCGTACACCTGAGTTCATTTAGTGCATTCCAGTGAGGTGAGAGCTGCTGCAGTCCTATTATCCTCCACCATAACAATCACAATCTACACAGAAACTGAAATATATAATAGTATATAACAACGTATATGTCTGCATTTCACAGTCCGCTCAGATATTATGGGTGGGCTAGGTTTTGACTGTAAGACAGATTCTGATAAAGTGTCTTTCTGTCAAACATGTATGTTGGGTTTCATAAAATAATCGGAAAGCTCATTTGAGACAACGTTTCTTGCTCATGTGCAACAGTTGTGAGGAAAGGTGGCTTGTAACCAGTTGCATTAACTCACGTAAAACTTTGAAGGATTTGTTCTCTCCTTAGATTTTCTAATTGTGTAATTGTGTTCCTCTTAAGTTTATAATTCATTTTAAAGCTGGAATTTGGTGCCTCTGCTGCTGCGGCAGTTTTTGAAATATTCATCCGTTACCATGTTGCTGGTGTAGTGCACAAATATTACCATTGTTGCTCTGTTGATAAGGGGCAGAGTATAGATCATTTAGAAAAATCATTTTTTGGGCTTGAATGGCCTCTTTAATGTATGGAGAGAGAAAGTGGACAGTCGAGTCTCCTTTAAAAATGTGTGTCGGAGAAAGTGTCTGTGACATCACGGCTATGGTGATCAGAAAGGGAGAAAAGGAGCAGAAACACAAATGTGGGGAAACAAACACCGAACAAAATGCAAAGCAGACTCAAACAGATTTCAAGACACTGAAGCTCAGGCCAGTTACAAAAAAGATTTTTGTCACTGTTTGTTGTGCTTCAGTTAAAAGTAATCAGCCTGTGAATGCGCCTGCAATTCAGCCGTCTTTATCCATAAATGGCTTGGTAAGAGCCAGCAAGTCAATGTCCATTCGCTCTGACAACTGAACGCATATTCAAATCTATGTTGTGAGTAACTAGTTTCCAAACACTGGTTTTATAACAAGCAATCACACTTTACATTTTCTAGAAATACATCTAGTCATAATACATGAAAGCCTTCAGTTTTTTTACACTCGTTATTAAATTTAATTATTTCACTGAAGCAGGTCATACATTCCCTTGAGTACGGTTTTAGTATTCAGTCCTTCTTTGTCATGCAAAACAGAAGCCATGTTGCTTCAGACATGAAGTGAAGTGACCATTTTGTCACACGTGAATACACAGTGTGAACAGCATGAAACTCTCTCTCTGTATTTAACCCATCATTACGAAACACAGTGTACTAAAAATATGCTGAACCCTCCCTTAATTTACCCTGAAAAAACGCCTTATTTTGTCCTCAATTTGTGAACCGACCCCTTTTACCTTAATATTTGATTTAAGGCATGAGTGTGAAACCCCTTCATCTTAAATTTAAACCTTAATTCAGGAGGTTCTATTTTGAAAAAGTAAGGGGAAAATTCAGTAGTTTTACCCCTTAATCTGTGCACAGTTTTTAAAACTGTGGGGATGGTACAGCCTCAGAGGTGCCACTAGCAGTCCTGGGGTCTCCCCATACATTAAAAAAATGTTAAACCAAAGTGGATAGCTGTTGTTTCATTGATCCATGGTCAGACATTTATTTTACTACTGTGTTTCTGATAGCCATGCTGCATGTCCTTGCCTTGAACTCATTAGAAAAAACAGAGCTAGCAGCACAGCACAGATTAACAAAGGCAGCAAAGTGCAGAGATGTTCTTCCAGGGTTAACGTCCACATCCCCAGTACGTGTTGCAGTTTTGCTCAGCTGCTGTCTTCATTACAAACGTTTTTAGTCGTAACTTTGGTTTCTGCACAAGGTATAAAGCTATGATGAACCGGATTTGCAACTCAGCCTCTGTTCTTTGTCTACACTTTTTAAATACACAATATCTCCAGCTCTATAGGACCATTCAGGTTCTAAACTGTACTGTGATGGTACTGAAGTTGTATCAGGGTTTAAACTGTACTGTGCTGGAACTGAATCAGGTTCTGGTGTTCCAGTGTATCTCAGTCCGGTAACAGAGTTTCTGACTCAATTCTCTCCACAGTTTCTGGCCAGTCGTCCCAAAACCGCGTCTGTGGATTTGAACCGGAGAGTTTTTCAGTCAGAGGCGCTTTTGTTATTGTGCTCTTTTATTATTTCTAGTCTTATTTGAGTGTTTAATGTTTTCTCTGCATTCTTTATCCGTATGATTAGAAACGAACCCAGAGAACTTGTTAGTGACGTCCTAGTCTCAGCCTCAGACGTCACGCCCACAGAATGTTGGCGGGCCTTGGCCAAAGAAAGTGGCTATGAATTCCAGACCTTCAGCCGTCAGTCTGAAGGTCTGGCTACGCGAGACTAGTGACGTCCTGGATCTCCTTCACGTTTCTCACAGAGTTAAAGATAAATTTGTTAGAGTCGTAGAAACTCCCACTGAAATTTAGCTTCAGCCCAGACAGACAGTCGAGCTGGAGCTTCATCACTTCCCACCTGTTAGTTTGTGTCTCTGTTGTTGTTTTTGTGCAGACAGTAAATAAACAGTTTCCTCTTCCCATGTAGTGATGAAACATTTCCACCAATAAGAAAGCAGTGATGCAGTTGGCTCAGCTGCGTCCCGATTTCAGCCTCGCCGTTTGGCTCGGGTTCGGGTCGTTTTATTTCTAATGAAATACATTTGTTCGCGGTACAGAAGGATGTCAGTGGTGAAGCGCCATACATATACTTTATGTAAGTCGTTACATATACTTTACACTTAGTAAATACAAACTAAATGCAGCGTTTGGATAAGAAAAGTTCCAAGTGAACAATTATCTTAAACTGCGTGCTGTTAAAACCATAAACAACATACTGCAGAACTTCTCACTTGCTTAACTCACAAACTTGTGTTAATGTTGTAGGTAATGTTGATATTTAATGTTCTCTGATCACTATGAAACCAAACGCCTTTATTATTTTTACCCCCTAATTTGACCTTAATTTGCCATACAAGGAAAACTGCACAGATTAAGGTGATTAAGGTGTAAAACTACTCAAATTTCCTCTTCCTTTTTCAAAGAACCTCCCGAATTAAATAAATAAAAGAACCTCCCGAATTAATGCCTTAAATTTAAGATTAAGGGGTTTCACAATCTAATTTTAAGGTAGATTAAGGGGTTGGTTTCACTAATTAATGACCTCTTAGTTCAAAATAAGTGGGTTTGTGGTATTTTCAGGGTAAATTAAGGGAGGGTTCAGAACATTTTAAGTACAGTGTGTTTTGTAGTAGATTCAGAGCATGTGCTAGACCAGCCCTAATTAACAGCCTCGTGCCAAAATATAGGCATGTTCTTTTTTTTGCCTCACTAAAACCATCTGGATGTTGAAAATGAGCCACTGCAGCCCCACCATTGGGTGTTTTAAACTCAAACAGACATTAATACTGAGTCTGTATCCTATAAGGCTGTGAGGAAGACAAATTTCAGACCGCTGGTTGGTTTTAACACAAACATACACACACATACATATATATACACACGTTGCAATTACTTTAAAGTTAACAATATTTATTGCAGTTAATTTTTTATTAATTACATATTTCATAATGTAATTTATTTACAGATTTGTTGTAGGGCTGCACAACGTATTACCTATTGGTATATATTAATGTTATCGCAGGATTACTTTGATACTGGTATTGTAATTTGATAGTGAAATGGTTGATATTGTGTATATTGCTGTACAGTAATCCCTTGCTTTTCGTGGGGGTTACGTTCCAAGAGCACCCACTTACATTGAAAAAACACGATGTTGTGTTTTGCTTTAAAAAATGCCTATTTTTGTAGTGTGCACCCTAAATTATTCCCCCAAATATGCTCCCAGAACACTTTAATTTCATTTTAAACTAAATTTAATGCATTACCCATGAAGAAAATGTAAAGGTAAATAAATAATCATAATCAGAATTTTTTTTTTTGCATAAAAAATGTTAGCATTAGCGGTTAGGATTAGCAGCGTGCAAAGACTTGTACACAAAAGAACAAGACAGCTCTCTGTGTTGATGCTCAGGGACAAGGTAGAAAATATCCGTTTATTCGTGTGTGTGTGTGTGTGTGTGTGTGTGTGTGTGTGTGTGAGAGTGAGTGAGGGAGTGAGCGAGTGGGTGTGTGAGAGGAAGTGAGAGAGAAACGCCGCTAGTTGTTAGCATTAGCAGCATGCAAAGACTGGTTAGCATTGGTTAGCATTAGCAGCGTGCACAAAAGAAAGCTTGAAATAACTCTCTCTACCCACATGTTTAGACAGAGCACAGCTTACTAATACTAAATAAACTGAGATAACTTGAAAATGGGGGGTGGGGGGGTTAAAACACTAAAATACGAGGACAAGACACAGAGCATGGTGCAGCAGGCTTCTTCTTATTATTATTATTTTTATAGCGGTTGACAACTTTTCAGTGCATTACCGCCACCACTGGGCGAGGATATTTGCAGTTTCCGCGTTATTGTGGGGCTTACTGTATTTTAAGCATAAAATTTCAATATGCAAATGAACCACTAACCAATCACAGTGCTTTAGACAGATCAACCACAGCTGCAGGTGATTTTGATTAATCAAGGTATTTGTGTAGTCCAACAAAAGTAAAATTATTTTGCTAAATCTCTGACCAAATAGGACACTGATTGACCAAAGAGCCTTTTGATTTTCGTGCATTTTTTCCATGAAGCTTGTGTGGGCTTTTGTACCAAAAAGATTTCACAACACCTGTTTATTCCTTATAATTGTTTTTTATTACTGTACCTTTAAGACTGATACATGTAAATGAACTTGTTTCTGATTGGCTGCCCTGTATTGTTGCTCTTTGAAAAGGCAGCATGGGGCTGAAATATTGCCTAGAGCTTCAGTCTGAATGGGTGGGGCTTATTTGAATTAGGCTGAAAAATACCTACACTTTTAACACACATTGTCTTTGACTTAAAATCTCAGAGTTTCTCCTGTAGTCTTCTTTTAATGCTCAAAGTATACCACACACACACACACACACACACACACACACACACACACACACACACACACACACACACACACCCCACTGCTGTAGAGCCATTATCTGCTCTGTAAAGCTCCTGTGAGCGTCGATGTTGATCTTTTTTAGTCTTTTTCAAAATGTTCATTTCTACTTGAAGCTAAGACTCCTGTACTAACTGATGACATAAGACTGTCACTCAAACTAGTTAAGTTCAGTGTGAAAGTTACATTTTTTATTATTAATATGTTGAATAAGTGTTGGTTTGCTTGTAGCGTTGCTTGTATTTTGTGTACTAAACAACATCCAGACCGGGGACTGTGGCTCACAGCATTAGAGGTTGTTTGTTAGACTGGGGAACAACTCCTTATATGGAAGTTCCTGTTTGTGTTGGTCACTGAGTTGGCTTCCTCACTTGTTCAGGCCTGTCTGGTTGTTTTTCAGTTCAGGCTTTCAGAGCACAGGCAGTGTATCAAAGCTGCATACAAGTTCAAGGCCTTGAAGATCTTTTTTTGTTACTTTGACTGCCATGAAAACCCATCTGGTTATTAGCTCTCATGTGATTAGCTTTAGATAACATAGCCTATCTTTTGGGGCCTCCAGAGGGGTCATGAGTTGTTTTTAATAATATTCTGGATTCACATTGAAAGCTAAAAAAAAGGATTTAAAGAATTTTATTTACTTAGTTATATAATCAGCACTGGGGCCCACGGCAGGGCAGTGTGTGTGT
>JBBPDC010022589.1:2500-12729 GCA_037974485.1 Hemigrammopetersius urotaenia | reverse complement strand
ACTCCTCCAGCATGTCTTTATGGAGCTGCTCTGTGCTCTGGGACACAGTCCTGCTGGAATAGAGAAGGTTCTTCACCCAAACTGGGGTCACAAAGCATAACAAGTGCTTGAGCATTAAGATTAAGATAAACCAAATGTGCATATAATAGAATATCATTTCCTTCTGTAAAATATATTTATGTAAACTAATGGTTCCAAAAAGGCTATTTTTGTTGGGGACATGTTTGATGTCGTTAACACAAAAACGTGAACTCGATTCGTTTTTCTGCACAGGAGAGGAAATAGCTACGACGCCAAGAAGGGGAGGAATGTGATCCTGCATTAATGGGTGGAAAAGCACCTGCCTGCGGCCCGCTGCTGTCTGCTGGACTCGGCTCCTCGGCTACGGTGGGTTTTTTCCCCCCACGCCGCGTTCCGTGCCTGAGCGAGGTCCAGGCCTGCAGTAAAGGTGCCCTCAGTTTCAAGCGCCGCAGTAATTCCACGACTGATCTGGTTGTTTCTGCCATGTGTCTTTAGGATTATGATAGAAAATGCTTTATTTATAATAAATATTTAATAAAAAATATGTATTATTTATATACCGTACAGCTATAGATTGTTAATATAATTATAGTTTCATGTACAGAGACGTGGAATTCTTGGTGTTCTTTGTAACACTGGCATCTTTCATCTTTCTGCAAAGTAGTTATAAGTGCTTTATTGAAAAAAAAGAAACTTTTCTTTTGAATTGGTTTATCAATAGCAACCTGAAAGAGAAGACATGATTCAACATGTTAGTTATTTTAGTTATTTTCCTAACTATTATTATTTCCTCAATTGCAGTGTAATGTGTGTGTGTGTATATATATATATATGTATGTCTGCATGTGTGTATATATGAAACAAATTAATTGTTATTTACTGCAATATATATATATATATATACTTCTAGACGCAAACACTGTTCTGTTTGTTTTGCAGAACAGTGTTTGCATCTTCAAGTAAATGGAATCTAACAGGAAATGCAACATAAAGGAGACCACCAACATAAAGAATGTATTTTTATTAGAAAGCATATCACTGTAAACGAAAAATCCAAAACAAAAAAAAAAAAGAGGTTCTTCAAGAGTTCTATACCAAGTTTCTTTGCCTTTTTTTCACAGTAGCCATAATTTTTTTTAGATTTTTCACTATATTTCAAACGCATCATACTTTGAATTAAATGAATTTGACTATATTAATACAAATTTATAAGCAGTCAATTTGCCATTGGAACAGTCACTAGGAGTCCAGCAGGACCCCAAAAAGAGTTTTGTGCAGTTCTAAATAAACGGTCCCACCATTATTATGAATCAAGGAACCCTTTAATTATTATACAGGAGCCTTTGTGCTTTCTACATAACGGCTGCAAATGTGAAAACGCATGCAAACTTCTAGCTTGGTGCGTTGTCGTTTTTGCCCCCAGCCCTCTACAGACATATTTTAACCCCCCATATAAGATCTGGGCCCTTGATTTACATGTAGTGAAGAAAATTAATTGATTTAATCAGGATACAATTGCATTAAGATGAGCAGCACAAGCGTCCATAAAAAATAACAAGTGACATTAAAAATAAAGCTTAAAGAAACATCATGAAACCATAGTACAGTCATTTGAAACACTCTGGCTGGCTTCCACGAGGAAAAAGGTACAAAATGGAGTTCAGAGTTGGTTAGGAAGTCTGCTGTTTAGCGTGAGAAGATCTAATGTAGTTTCGATGTGTCGTGTGGTATAAAGAGCTGCTGGATCCAGAGTTATTTCCTAAGTCCTTTCCATACATCACCTCAGTGTACTTAAAGTGACTGGCAGCACGTACGGGGTGAAACGTTAAACTGAAAACAGGGCTTTCCGAAGGTCCTTCCAAGCCAGCCTTCGGCGCAGAAGTGCTGTTTACCTTCTGATTACTCAGTAGTCATTCATATAGATTTGTACAGAGATTTAGTTTGAGCGTAATTCTCCACGCGCAGTCCCGCGAGATGTCTTTCATCCCAGCATATTAAAAGCAGAGACAAAACCCTGATGACTGGCTCTAAATCTATCTAAACACCGCCGGAGCACACTCCTCCTAATGTGGGCTCTTTAGGATAATAATCCAGCCCATTTGTGGAAATCGGCCGGCCCAAGAATAAGCTCAATAAAAAGATATTTGACATGCTGGGGAATATTACCAGCTACACCGCCTTGTGTTTGTGCTCCTTCTCCAGGCTTATAAGCCCAATCTTTTATTTATTATTACAATTAAGATAATGAACTTGAGGAAACAACAAAGTAACTCTAGTGAAGACTGATTATTTTATAAAGTTAGAATTATAGAATAGTATATTCTATAATAGTATATACAACACAATCATAGAATACAATTATATATATATATATATTTAATTTAATTTTATATTGAAATTGAAATTTGAAATTTTATTGAAATTGTATTCTTTTCAAACCCCTTTCATAAAGGTCAAATATTCTAAAGTTAGTAAGTTAATAATTAAATAATTAAACATTCCCAACAGGAAGCCTTAGATATATTTAAATCTTAAATATGGCGTTATTCTGTACAGTTAACAGCACAATTTAATTACGCATCCGACGACCAAAACGGTGAGGGGGCCCCCATCCCGGCCCTGACTTACAGTTATTTTATTTTTGTGGGCCAGGGGCCCCTGTCATGCCAGTCAACCAGCACCCACCCTCCGCCGGACCTGTGATATTTTTGTGATATATTCTGCAAAAATTACAACCTTCTGCAAAAGCAATGAAAGCATTAATTGTGCTTTAAAATATGTAACGTGTTCACTGTAGAGGACCTGAACTCATTCACTCATGATTTAATTTAACCAGGCTTGTATGTGTGTATATTATATATGAAATACATAAATAATGTGATTACTCAGATTGTACACACGAGTAATTCCCAGCAGAGAACCCTGTAACTGCCCCCAAAATAAGTGAAACCGAAAGATGTGACCTGTTTAATGGAGGTTCAGGTTAATTCAGTGCAGGGTTCGGTTCAGTGCTGCCCTGCAGCATCATTCATATTAAAGCCCTGTCTAAACCTGAGTGTCCTGGTCTGAACTGCCTCGGAAACCGTACTCCTCAGCGATCTGGGCCTCCGCTAGAGAGTGAGACAGGCTCGCCCTGAGCGAAGACCGCGGTAGAAGGAGTGAGGCCGATCGTGCAATAAAAGTCTCTTCAGGTAAATCACTTCTCAACCTGTCGTCGCCCGTGAGGGGAAGATTATTGGAAACAGACGGCCTGTATTAGCATGTGAATGCACCCCACTCATGCCAGATTCTCATATAGGGTCCGGCGCTCTGGCAGGATCCCCCTCTTTCTTCATAGATTACCCACAAAGTGCCTCTTATTTGCTTGACAATGAGGGATTGTTGTTCCCTTTACTTCCTTTTTTTTTTTTTTTTTTTTGAAGCGACAGAAATGTTTAGTCCACAGTATTCTAGTACAAGCCTTTCCAGCTTCATTGAAGCTCAGAGCTGAAGACACAGACCACAAGACTGGGAGGGAGGGTCTTACGGGGGCTGAGCGGTTGAATACTGCTTACTGTACAAACGACAGAGGGCTAATTAATAGGGGAAGAAGGGAGACGGTGTGGTCAGTGAAACAAGGGCCTCGCGTAAAGTTACCGAGCCAAAACGAACGTAGTAAGATATAGTCTGTGGGATTGATTTTAATGTACTAGACCAACCACTAGCAATAATACATCCATCTATCTATCCATCAGTTATCTGAACCACTTATCCTTATCCAGGGTCACCGGTGGGGGGACTGGGGAGGGGTCAAAAGGTGATAAACGAAAGGAACACTCTGGATTACACACACACTCACACACACACACACACACACACACACACTCATATATAGTATGCAGGAGATTGTTCCAGAACACTTTAATGCCTATTTGTTTTGTTTTCCATTGTACAGAACATTGTATTCCTGTCAAACACTGTTATTAACTTGTTATTTATTTATTTATTTATTTATTTATTTATTTATTTATTTATTTATTACACATTTTAATTTAAATATTATTCATTTGTAATATTATATATTACCAATCGTGCCTTTAGGAATCCAACTTTTTTTTTTTTTCTGTGTATTACTGATACATGAATAAACATACATCTGTCACAGTGGAGCCTTTTACAGACACTCATACCTACAATTTAGCTACTCCCTTTCTTGAATGCAAGATTAAAGGCATAATCCGCGGGATTATACCGTCTCACTAGCCTTATTCAGTTTCGTTAGAGCGGTGTTTACGCTTGTTGTTTAGCATATCGAATCTTAAAGGGAAATCTGCTCTTGTGAGGAAAGTGTTGAGCTCAAATTTTGCTTCGTAATATACAACGCTGTGCAAAAGTCTACACCCCCTTTGCAAACTGTTTAAAGCCATTTTTCTTAGTGTGTGATCACGTGTCTTTCTGCAAAGTTAACGTAAATACAAACAAACAAGAACGCAGTAAAATGGATCTGGATTTGTTTTGTTTATAAAAGTGTGTGAGCTGGTGAGGAGAACACAGGTTCGGCTCCAGGTTCCTCCTCGGTTCCTCCAGCCGTGGTTTGGATGGTGAAGCTCCATCAGCAGCTCCTGATTTAATTTAACGAAGGACTGATCGAGTCGAACCAGGTTTCTGATGAAACTACAGTAATACTGGACTCACACAAGAACTCACTGATATACTGAACACAACATCATTGTTTACTGTAGAATGATCTCTGTGTTTATTCTTTTTTTAGTTTTATTCAGTATATTTAGTAATATTAATGTGAAAAAAAAAGACGCCTAAGTGCTGTATTTAAACACAACTCCAATCCAGTTCTGCAGAAACTTCTCGCAGTTTGCTGCGTTTCCTTTGTCTATCTCTCTAAGTGGAATAGGCCGCTGTCTGTATATTTTTAAATACATAATCCCATTACATGTATTCTTTTACTGAGCAACTCTCGCTCTGGACGCATTCGAGAAGCCGCCAGAGAAACTGTGGAAGACAAAGAACGATGGAATTTCCCTTTGGGTGAAAAAAAAGAAAGGTTGAGTCTTCGTTCAAACAAATAGAAATCGCTTTATCCAAGCACCTCTGCTCAGCGAGCTCTCTGTGTGTGTCTCGCCTCCAGGCCACATTTTTAGTACCTCTGGAGCCTCGCGCACAGCTTGTGCTATATGTAGCGGGTTTGAAAAAAGAAGACAGGGAGGGGGAAGGAAAGCTAGGGGAGAAGAAAGAGTGTTTGGGATTTGACCACCCGTAACAGTCCAGGAGCAGAAGATCTGTGGGCTTCGCAGGCTTTTCCTTTGGCCCGCTGACTCCGCAGCCTTGTCCCAGCATGCACCGCAACCGTGTTTACTCTGCTGATCCCATGGCTGGAGCTCCGGAGGGACTGCAGGACCACCAAGGACTCGCTTGGCACCGAGGGGCCTGGGTGCGGCCTGGCCTGGGAATGCCTGAGAAGGAGTGTGGGAGTGGGAGTTAAAGAAAAAAGGCCCATCTGAGGTCCAGAAATGTCGAGAGTTAGTGTGATATGGTCCTGTGGATGGATGTGATTTACTCATTTGGCTTTTTCGGTTAAGGGTTTTTCACCTCATTATCATTCCCGTGTAAACAGGGTCACAATTTATGTCAGTTTAATACACAAGGCTGACCAGTTCCGACCAGTTTGGAGCGAATGTGCCATATCCACAAATAACACATACTAAAACTATAGACACCAGAAGTTTGAACAGCCCCAATCAAATTACACGTCTTGGTGGAAATGATACTCTGCAACGGACAAACTTCAATGTGCACAACTTCAATTTTCCTGCATAATTTCAACACAGTTGTTGATTTTTTTGGAATATATTGGGAAAAAACTATGAAACACACAAAGACACATTCAGTGTTTTTGTGGTTCTTCAATATGTTAAGATTAGTAAATGAACAGTAATTGCTCAAGAGAGTCGGTGAAAGAGGGCCATCTCTTATTTAAGCATCACAATTGTAAAATACAAAAACACTGCTGTAATCAAATTTTTGATTACGAAATGTGAATATTGCAATACAGTATTTAGTAAATTAAATATTATACGACACCAGTGAAATATACCATTACATACATTGGATATTGTTACATTTTTTATGTGGTGATAACATGTATGGTGGCCCGTAAAAAACCCTTCATATTTTGAAATTGTTATTTTTGGTATTTTTATGTCATATATATAAGTTATATAGAATAAATAATCCAATTTTGGATTGTGAATATTAAATATATTTAATACATGGAATGATATTTTCAAGATTTTTTTAGATTTGTTTAAAAATTCTACTGCCTTCCATTAAGAAGTGGTGAGAATTTTGAATTTTATTCACGCTCTGATCATTTCAAAACGTCTTTATTGTATTTGTTGTATTTGCAGTTTTGAAACTTTGCTGCAGCTATAGATGAATTCCATTATAATTCATAGAATTTTGAAATGTATAATAAATAATGTGTTATAATCTCTGCTGCACTAATGGATGATGCTGCTGCAGGCAAGCTCCTTTCTTCACATGTGCTGTTCTGTCTTTTTGGAACGACTGGAAAAGAATAATTTGAGGTTGACGACTGAAACACTCGCATCTGAGACTTGATCGATTTCTGTGAGGCATGTTATCTGATGATGGGGGAGACACACACACATATGCACAAAAACAAATACACACACAAAATCAGCCTTTCAACAAGTAGTGTGTCATGTTCTTGGAAGCCGTGGAAAATACACAATCAGAACGGCTTTTCTGCAGAATCATGAACATCTGACAGGTTTATGAAGACCACCAGCATTTACTTCTAAAAATATCAGATTTTTTTTGCACAAAGTTAAAGAATGTTCGATTCCGTAATAAACCTTTCAATGAATGGTTCCTGAAAGACATTTGGGTGAGTGTCAAGTGTGAAGAACCTTTAAAGAACCTCCACATAAGGTGAAGACTAAATTGCATCCAAAAGCATTTTACACCGTTTTTAAGGTTCTTCACATTCACATACAGTCTCATACAGCAATGTTTTCCAGGGAATTAAGATGGTTCTACTATGTATCATCCATTTTGGAAGGTGTCAGCTATAAAATCCTGATAGAGATCTGAGGTCTGATAGAAGATCTTCACAGTGTTCCTCTGTCTTTCATGCGTCGCAGTTGTTAATTCTGTAAATATTGCTCAATGCCTTTTGCAGAAAGGAAGCTTTACCTGCATCCCACTGATTCTCATTCTAGTCAAATTTTGCCAAAATTGAACAAAGACCAGATGGCGACCAGATATTTTTAAAAATAGATGAGAAACTGGTCTTCTATTCATGATGGTTAGAATATAACAACTTTAGGAAAACAACTTTTGCTCACTTAATAGGATAAATGCAAAGAACAGACGTGCACGAAACCTTCGATTGGTATTCACGTCACGCGGCAAGAACTCATATTTACATTTCCCCCCGATTTCTACAGTTAATTAGACAATTATTTATTAAATGACTCATTCTAACCTCGTGGTTTTCACTGCAGCAGTCTTTAGGTTTCTGTTGGTTCAACAATTATGTTTAATAACCTCTCACAAATGTATATTTTCTCTTTATCTGTTGAATGCATACATTTGTCCCCTTTGGAAACAGACGCCCCCTGCCAGCAGATGTAGGCGTTCACCACTGAGAAAAATCTGCTCCGTTACAACAATCATACAGAGTTAAGGAGCTTTAAACGAACTGGGTTCAAACTTCACTTTGTCGCACAAAATTAAAACACATTGCATCAACACAGCTTTGTCCCTCAGTGGACTTGCTTCAGAAAAAACTTTGTTAATGCATTCCGGTCAAATGCAACTCATTTTGTTATAATTCATTACATGTTATGTGTTCATTGTAATAGCTATAAAAGCAGATCTGCCTTTTGAGGTTCTACCCTTATAAAAAAAGCACCAAAAAACCCGACAGACTTCCAGAAAGTGCTATTTGGAACACACTGCCACAGACCAAGGTCAGCCAGCATGAGTGATGGGTCGAGGGTGTTTAGCGGAGCTGTCAGAGATTTCAAGGGTTTGCGGGTTTTCCCTTTTTTCGTAGTGGAGGAAGATTGAATGGGGGGATTTGAGGCGGTCGAAAAGGACATGGAGGGGGCTGTGCAGGTGTGTGGGGGGATTATCCTGCACAACTGCATATTTTGTACAGACTGTGAGGTTTTATATATTTTTTATATATTAAATATATTAAACCTATATATATGTATATAAATATATACAATATATACAAGGTGACAAATCAGACCAGATGTCATTTGCATATATTAGTCTCAAAGGTAAACCAGACTGTTTAAAAGAGAAATTGTAAATATATATATATATAAATATATATCAGAATCAGAATTGTGTTTATTGGCCAAGTATGTGAATAAACACACAAGTAATTTGGTTCCAGTCAATGGTGTCTCTCAAGCACAACAGTATAAAACACAACAATATATAAACAACACACTGAACAATATACTGAGCAATATAATAAACAATAATATATAATCTACAGTATGAACATGTATGGATTTATATTCATAATAAATGTATATAGTTTAACTTGAACATGTGTTTATACTTTTAATCTAAATATATGCATGAAGATATGTATGTGTATATCTAGATATGTACACACTCATACACATATACATATATATATGCATGCACATACACAAAGTGTATTAATCAACAATACAATCTAAGTCTTATATACAGAAAATACAGGATTACAGAAATGAACAGTGTACAGAAAGTGCAGCTGCAGTCTTGTAGTGAGAAGCTGTGTGACAGTTCAGCTGTTTAGGACACACCAGTGGGTGGCGCTATCGAGCTAAATTGCTGTAGAGTGATCAGGTGGACGTATGTAAATGTGTTGGTGGTTGTGACATCACAAATACATTAAATTCTAAATTGCAGTTTTGATTTCCACAGAGAATGAATAGAGTCAGTTGTATCAATGATGAACATTGACGGTTCATTTTAAAACGTGAAAACATAAATATAATTTAAATATATGCTATTATATATAATAGTATAATCTTTGCCTGATATGGGTCCTTTAAAATGCTTTTTCTTTGCAGTTTTCACCGCAGATGCATGCCAGGGAGCTTTTGAAGTTTGAACTGTTCAGTCTTCTGCTGCCTTTGATTCTATTTATTTCTTAATGAAGTCATTAAATGTCATTAAAACTATAAAATAAAGCCAAACGGTGTTCAGCAACTGGTGGCTGTGGCATAAAGAAAACTTTGAATTCAAAGTGATCTTTTCACACATAGACATATTTATATACTATTTCAAGCGCATTGTGGGCCTTTTAAGCTTTTTCCAGTATAGAATACGCTCTTCTCTTTTTTTAATGAAGAACAAAACTGAGATAAAATGTTAAAAATTTTAACGTTTTTAAAATTTTAAAAATTAAAACGTTATAAAACAAAGACCAACTTTGTTCAGCATCTAATTTATTAGCATTCACACAATCTTGCTTGCTCTCAAGAAGTGATGGGGCCCCACACACACACACACACACACACACACACACACACACACATTCCGTCATGTTTCTTAGTATCTGGACTGGACACTCTTTCCACAGAAAGTTGTTTGTCACTCCAGTGGCTGAGTGAGAGACACGCATGTCAAGTCGGGGAAAAACTAAACGGCTTGTTTCTAAAAATACAGGAGGAGGAGAAAGGTTGGAGGCTTGCGGCAGGTCATCTGGACTCGGGAACAATGACGGGAACGAGGAAAGGAGAAAGCGGCGATTGTGAGAGGGACTCTGGAAGCGTGTGCGGGGTCTTCTGGACACTTTTGGACAGGATGTGTGCGCGTCAGTCCTGCAGGGTTGGTCACTTGGCACACGGCTTCCTCTTTGGCGTTAGACCCTTCAGCCCACACACAGATTTAGATAAATAAAGGGATAAATGACTTCTACTGATACTTTCATGCATGTGTATGTTAGAAAATACTGAGAAATAAAATGCATTTTATTATCTGTTTACACCTTCTTTTACATATTCATACTTATGTGTATATATATATATATATATATATGTGTGTGTGTGTGTGTGTGTGTGTGTGTGTGTATCTTTTTTAAAAACACAATTTTTTAAAGTATTTTATTGTATACAAATATTATTTGCTTAGGGTTGCACAATTTTAAGAAAATAATCAGGGCATTTTTAAAA
>JBBPDC010022551.1:0-12730 GCA_037974485.1 Hemigrammopetersius urotaenia | reverse complement strand
GGGACGACAAAAGGGGAAACTAATATTCAGGAGAGGAGGACCTAGGGAGACAGGGAGCGGGCGCTGCGACCGTGACAAAGGGTGATGATTTTGACTGTTTTTATTTCGGGGGGGATGTCATCCCTCCTTATCCCACCTCAACTCGAGTACTGTATATACAGTATATAAAATAAAGATCTTAAAAGAATCTGGCAGGTTAGTATATACACATATTAACATAATGCACGATTTAGTATATAAAGGACATGATGGTGTGTTGCTATGCAAATGTATGTGAGATCAAACTAAAGCTCTGAAGGTTACTTTAGAGGCCTCTTCCACACAAATGAACTAAAGTTGGTTGTAACCTTAACAACTCTGCGTCTCTCATGTTGCAATCCGGCATTTTTTCGTTTGAGGCTTCTCCTGTTTCCGTTTCCCAAATGTCACCACTTAAAAAATGTCAACAACGTTCTTAAAACATGGACTAATTTGTATTGTGGATATCCTGGGATTCAAACCCACAACCTTCTGATCGCAGGGGCAACACCCTAACCACTAGGCCACCAGCTGCCTTTAAAATGCACGCTACAAACTGAGACACAGGCTGGTTTTAGTATTTAGTATGCTATTAGAACACACCCTCAGTCTAAACTGAAAAGGATTTTAAGTGATGATTCGATGCTAGTAATCCAAGGGTAGGTTTAATCTGCGTGCAGGAAGTCTGCTTTGTTTTTCTGCATCATGTATTCCGCATGGTGATGGGATGACTCAGCATCCATGTGGTGTTCTAGGGTTGTTGGCTCAGTGGGGTCTGGCTATGGGTGAATGGGGATTTGTGCATTTAGCACAGAATGGCTATGAATCATCGGGTTTTCCGCATTTGATTGTGCATTTAATCAAAATGTACAGGACAAGTAACCTAAACTTGTTTTTCTGACTTCCTGTTAGTCCACATGTTTGCCCAGTCACAGCTTGTAACACATCAAGTACTCACAAACACAAAAAAATAATTCATGCTGGTGGGATGTGCCAAGGCCAAGGACTTGACTCGTTTGTTTTTGCCAATACAACCAAAGGACTGTCTTTTATCTTGGTTTTTTTTTCTTTTGCAGAGGTAGAATGATTCACATGCATCGCCTCCACCCTTTTCTTTAAAACAAAACCCTGCCAATAAACCAGTCCCTCTGACCCCTCTGACCTCAACAACTACAATAATAACTATATATATATATATTAGAGGTGGGCATAGATTAATTTTTTTAACGCCGTTAATCTCATTGTAATCTTGACGTTAACCACGCGAGATTCTTCATCATAGCTTGCGTAGTATAGACCCAGCTCCCTCTGTCCGGGGGGAGGGGGGGGCATTAACGACGATATTTTTTTTATCGCGTGATAAGAATCTCGCGCTGTTAATATATGTATATATATATTTTTTTTTTTATCGCGCTGTATATATATATAAATACTATATATTACATAAAATGTTTGTGTGTGTTAATGTTATTAAGCAAGAATAACAGTACTTTTACAGGAACTGTGTAAGTTGGAAATTACATTGGCAAATTGCAAAACCAAACTGATCTTTCTGAACACTGTGACTTTTCACACACACAAGATTGCTATCATTTGAAATTAGTCAGCCATTGTATGTTGTGCACTACACTTTAGACCGAATTGGATTTTGGTCAAATGGATAAAACTTATAAAGTCATAAAGAAGCGAAGATCAATATGATACTTAAGCATCTCTGTTTTAGTAAAAAATATGGTAGGATTTATAATTTATATTAACAATAAACACTGACAAGCCACTTTACAAGATACATATACCTTGTATCTACATGCATTGTCAGGTGGATTATTCTCAGCACAGCACTGACACTGTTGTGGGTAGTAGAATATTTTTGTATGTGCATGTGTAACGTTGCCTATTTTGATAAAGAGGATAACAAATGATGCACAGAAACGTTGACTATTTCGTCAGTGGAGCTGATAGTATGGACAGAGAGTGTAGATACAAGGTAGATGTACTTAATGAAGTGTCTTGTTACTGTAAGTGAAAGTGGAACTTTGTCTGTCGGCTTCGCTCATATTGAGGATAATGCCATACTCATTTTTGTGGGTCTTCAAATGACTATGAAGGCTGATACTGCTTTGAATTTTCCTGTCACAGTTTGGACATTGGAAGGTGTCCTCGCCCAGGATTGCTTCCAGGACAATTTTCCTTCTACTTTGTTTTTCCTCTTTTTCCCATCTTTCGACTCCCCTGAATATCTCACATCCCTTGGAGATGGCAGTTCTCCACGTGGTCCTGGGACGAAGTCTGCGAGGATCTCAAAAGAGGTCAAGGTCTTCTTCAGTTGGTCTTGGAACCTCTTCTTTGGTCCACTCTGTGGTTGTTGGCCCTTGTCAAGCTCGCCATACAAAAGCGCCTTGGGCTATGTCCCAGCCAGCGAAGTTGGTGGTGTAGAATCTCTTTTTCAATACAGCAGAGGCTGGAACATTGGAGGACTTCATTATTAGTGACTTTGTTCTGTTCATAAAAAATACCAGCGTCATTCTGCAAGTTTGATTCTTTCTTTGACTTGGTTCCTGCCTTCTCTTTTCTCAGACAAAAGGGGAACTGTAATGAACGAATCATGCAGCCTATCCTTATCTAATCATATACGGTTAACTGGACCAGCTGATAGTCCAGTGCAAATAGTAACAGGTGGATATCAGGCAAATGAATGCTAGACAAATATTAAAAGGCTGTTGGAGCTAAAAGAACCTAATGTTTGTCCAAAGATGCTATTTTGGGTTGTCCTCTGTGGTCTTGTGCTGCTGGGCGTTTTATTTGTATAATGTCCTGAGTCTGTAGATTTTTGGACTAAATATGATGAAATCGTGAGGACTGAATCATCATTGACCGTCTACTACTGTGAAGTTGCCGTTTTGGAAGTCTTAGAGATTTAAAACAGTTCTAAAATGCGAAAAACAGAGTTTTCCTTTCAATTCTTTCCTTTCAAAGGATTGAAGAATTAGGGGCACTGTTTTTAGTTCTTTGTTTTCTATTAAAATGTTGTAAATATAAGAATCTGTTAGGCCAATTTCAAGGTTCAGACTTACATCTAGGGTCATGCAGGAGACAAGTTAAGTTTTGAGTTGATATTTCTTCTTTCTTTGCTTGTTATTTGTGTGTGGGTGAGTGAGTTTGTATGGCCATCGCCCCCAGAGGATTGTTGAGAGGCTGAAGATGGTGCCCCAGGGGGGAAGGCCATAACCAGAGCCATCTGGGCATGGCTGAGAGGGTAAACAGTCCAGACCATGTGTTGCAGGCCATAATGTGCACAATTTCTAATAACTGTTTAATTTGACCATCTTTCATCTTCACTCGTCAGTACAATCCAAACTCAGAGAGCAAACTGAAAACACTGCTACAGGTCAAAAGCTCACTTTTCACACCCGAGGTAGATATCATTAGGGGCTGAAAGCCCTTCTACGTTCGAGTGCTCATTGCAAGGTTGTATAGTCCAAATGGTCACCTGGTAAATATAACTTCAGACCATACGGCTGCTTATTTAAAGATCAAGCCCACCGCACTTGAATATATATTTCCTGCTTTTCAGTCACAGAATATATATTTTTTCACATTCACTGCTAGGCATTTATTAACTGGAGGAAAAAGTGGAAGATGCATCACATCTTATTAACCTCTTTACCATTTACAATAACCCCCGTGTAAATGCCACTTTGGAGGTGGTTTTAGTGAAATATACAAATAGGAAAAATAGTATTTCTCAGTTTCCAACATCATTTGAGTCTGTAGAGCAAAAGCCCCTCTATTTTACTTTGATATACAGCAAGCAAAGCACTAACGAGAATAATAGACCTTCAGAAGAGAGTAAGGGGTGTATCGGCACTACAGTTACACTGCCATTTTTAATCATTCTCTTTTCTCTTTAATGCTAAATTGTTTATCAATTGAATAAATATTTAATAGCATTGTCCTTTGATGAGTGCATTTTATAATTGTTGTTTCCAAAAAGAACTGCTCTTAAATTTTTTTACTTGTGTCAGAGTTTAAATTGACATCTAAAGGTCAGGTGTTCACCTTTTCATGTTCTTGTGACTTTCTGCACCTGAGTATTTCAAGACCAGGGGTGACTTGACTCTCGTGCTGCCATGTAGGTCATAAAAAGCACTGTGGTTTCCATCGTGCTGTAAGATGATTCCCTGTTTTGCATGCAAAGAGATGAGCTCTTGCTTTTACTTTGCATTTCATTGAACTGGAAATTCAGGATTGAGCTGTTAAGGCTCAAGAAATTCCCCTTGAGTCAGCCAGTAAAGCTTCTCATAACGTGCTGTATCTGCAGTTCTTATATCCTACACTTTTTTGGATTTTATTGTTTACTTTGTGGTTGATTTATAACACATGGGTGTATTTACCAAAAATAGTCAATTTTTTAGGCTGTGGTTACATCTCAGCAGGAAAAATGAGCAACTTTGTCAAAAATCAGACTGTGATGGCTAGGCAACTGGGTCAGAGCCTCTCCAAATTTGCAGTGGTTAGTACTTAACAAAAGTTGCTAAAAGAGTTAATGCTGGCTGTGATAAAAAGGTGGCAGAATACACAGTGTGTGGCTACAAAGTTCCTATAATGGGTTTGGGAGCATCAGAGTTGCATCATGGAGCAAAAGAAGGTGGCCTGGTTTGATGAGTCACACTTTCCTTTACGTCATGTGGATGCGCATCACTTACCTGTGTTTAGTATTTCTTAATGGCAGTGGCCTCTTTCAACATAATAGTGTGTCCTATTACTCTACAAAAATGTTCAGAAATGATTCAGGAACGTGACCAAGAGTTAAAATTGTTGATTTGGCTTCTAAATTCCCCAGATCTCAGTCTGATTGAGTAGGATGTGCTGAAACTAGTTGGAGGCCCTGACTTAGATCTGCTGATAACGTCTTGGTGCCAGATACCACAGCATCCCATTGGAGGTCTCGCCGAGTCATTACTTCATCAGGTCGTCTGTGTGCAGCTCTTCGTTAAGGTGGAACAGTCTTGTCTATGTAGTTTAGGACAAAGCATGACTTCAGGGCTGCCAGCTCTCATGCACTGTCATCTCACACTCTCACACCTTACCTCCGATTTCTTACGCTGAAAATCTATTTTATCAATCGGATCTAGGCTGCCCATTGCATCGGGCCACACACCACTTGCGATCTATCAATTATGCCTCACGCACAGCTGAACAGGTCGAGAGGCGTTCCCTCCTGTTCACACTCCTCCAAATGATGCTGCGCTCATCGGCAGCTGAAGAAGCAGACATTTTGGGCATGTTTTAGAAGATGCATTTATGTAAAAGATTTGGATGACTGTTGATCTCTGGTGTTTGTTAGCCTCATGACTCTATTTGGACAACTGTAAATTTGACACATTTTGTTTTGTGTCTGTAAAGTGTCCGTTTTGTCATATGTAAACACAACAAAATTGTTTTCTGCATTTAACCCACTCACTCAAGTAAAGCAGCAGGAATAGAGCAGTGTGTGGGGACAGTACCCTTCTCAAAAGTGTCTCAGTAGCGCTACTAGCAGTCCTGGGATTCAAACCCATGGCCCTGATAACAGAGGCAACTCCATTACCACTAGGCAGCTGGAGGCCTAGTGGTTAGGGTGTTTACCCTGCAATCAGGAAGCTGTGGGTTCAATACTCTCTGAGGTACCCTGAGCCATGTGCCGTCCCCACACACTGCTCCCCGGGTGCTGTGATCCTGGCTGCCCGCTGCTTCACGTGGCGAATGGGAATTTTATGTTTGAGTTGTGGCAGCTTGCATGAACTTGTTTAGAGTGTTGCAGTGATAGGGCACAGGGTTGCACAACAGATTTATCCTTTATATTTGCAATCCAAAAGGATCAGTGAACCTTTAAGTGTTTTGCAATGTAATGCTAATAATGATGAAATAGTGGCAGATCTTGAAAAAGTCAGATACCTTTTGTCCTATTTACTTAAAAGCACATTTAATGTACCTCTGTGTCTTGAATTTCTGAATTATTTTTTTAAAACCACACATTTAAGGCCTTATCTCAGAACTGTCTAGGGGGAAAGAATATCTCAGACATCAGACTCTGTATTCACATTCAGGTCATGAAATATCTTTCTGTGAAATAGCTTAGGATGTCTGTTTCCTATCTCCACAGCTGTGAATCTGTCAAGTTTATCTAGAAAGCATCGTATTACTTGAATTGTGCAGCCTTTTTGAGAAATATTTACTTACATGCTTTTAAAAATATCCTTTAAACTTGATTCAGCCCTCTATAGCTGTGTCACATTTAAGAACGTCTGAAGTTTGCTAATAGAGACTAATGGAGCTATCAAACAATGGAAGCTTAACCTCCATCATTTAACTTTGTGTGTGAGCTCCATAATGAGTTCACTACACATTCTTCTCAAGCTGTGGAGCTACTGAGTAAATGCACTACATGGACAAATGTATTGGTATGCCTGATCATCACACGAAAAGTCATAAACCAAATAAGCAAGTCTGACTTATCACATGGTTGTAGGTGAGTGTGCGATGCTTGAAGCTGCGTTAATTATAGTATCAGCTTCTAGTGTTAGCTACAAATGCGTAGGAAGCACATAGAGGGATGCAAAACTTTATCAAAGCCCCGCTTTAGTTGTCAAAATGTAGGCCAGGAGGATGATGCAGATGTGATATGTGTGTGTGTGTATGCACACGTGGCCTTTAGGAGGCTGAGGGATGTCTTCATGCTGAAGTCAGTGCAGCTGCAGCCTCGCCTGATGCAGCGTGATCTCTCTGACTTGCCCTGCAGTAACCCCATAGCTCCCCTATCTATAATACAGCTGAGGATGAATGTGTGTGTGGGTGGAGCCATCAGTGAGGTAGCATAGCCATATTTGGGCGATGAGGTATGTGGTGTGAGAGGTTGCAGCCAATCAGATTGCACAGAGTGTTTGTGTCCGGGAGAGGAGGGGCTGCGTAGGAGGGTGTGTTCTCGAAGGAGGGGGAGGGGCTTGGAGTTTGAAAATGAATGATCTTACACACTTGTAGACCAGGAGGAGGCAGCCGGCTTATAGTGCTCCTAACACAAAATACCCAAAAAGACTGGATCCTAGACTTTAATCCGCACAGAAGTGCCAAAGACCAGCCGCCACATTCTCAGAAGATGCAATGTAAGTCTCCTCGCTGTGATTCTTTGTTTAAATGTGTTGGTTTAAGAGAGGTTTGCATGGTTGGGCGTGACTCGCCTCACCAACAAAGCTGTGGTTTTGGGGGGTTGACGTGTGAGAGATGCTTTCCCTTTTTTCGAGAGTTATTTAATACTGTTCATATCTGAGATGTGACACTGTCATGATTAGGATCATTTTATATGGTGTAGCTTTACCGTTTTTTCAATGTATGTTGTTTTTCTGGATGAACTGTGTGTGTATGTATCTGCAGTGTATTCTCAACATTGATGATGATGAGCAGTATAGTAGTTACTTAAAACTGAAATCTGCACGCCTGTATTCCAATTTTTATATTAACATTTTATGTTTATAAGTAATGTTACAAAAACAAGACTAAGCAGTGAATGCTAGACTCTAATGTATTCTGTACTGTGTGTGGATGAGTGTGTACTGGGAGGGGCTCGAGATGGAGGATTTAGGATGGAGGCAGGAAGCCCAGCGTGACGAACGGCATTTACATACCATCAAAACACAAATGCTGCCAGGACCAGCTGGGTGGCTGAATGACACACACACATAACACGCACAACCATAGAGGCACCCATTCTCGTTTACCCATTCACTCCAGAGTGCTAATGGTTTCTCAGCATGGGCCAGTGAGCATGTCAATACAGAGGTGTTAATGTGGCACATGCTTGTGATGGAAATGTGTGTGTGATGGGGTGTGGCACCCCTCAGTCAGTACTGGGACAGATGCTGTATAAAATCTTGTAGTAAATATTGACTGATTGATGTTCACCCTTTCTTAGTGTGGTTCTTGACTCAGGTTGTATTGCAGTTGAAAATGTAACCAACATATGATTTCTTTTTCCTATTTTATAAAACGGTTTGGTCAAATCCAGCCATGTGCTACACTAACAGTTTCTTGCATCATAACCAATCAGCAACAACCCCTGAACACATCAGCTGCTTTTTCAGTTTGTGTGCTTCATAAACTGGAGTACTGTTTTTCATTTATTAGTGTTAATGATCAGTGAATCATAGCTTTACACATGCATGTACTAAGTCGTATTAGCTGGTTAGCCTGTATGTTTACTGTGTGAGAGAGACAGATGTCTGTGTGATGTGGAGGGTTTATTTTTCTTTCTTTTTTTGTCATGCACTGGGTGCCATATAGCGAGAAATGCCCAGCCCAGAGATGTATATAGAGATGTATGTTAATTGTTCTGTGTTGGGTGTCCTATGAGGTGCTGTGTGTCAGTGTGAAAAATCCAGTGGTTTGTAATTAACTGGAGTGTGCTCCTGGAACATATCCAGCACTGCACGAAGGAGAATGGAAACCAGACCCAGAAGTGTTCATTATCAACACCTCTAGGACTGGGTCAACTGTCCGTTCCATATCACCCAAGTAAACTATGTTTATTTTAGGAAAAAGGAAATTGTTTGAATCGCAGATTGAACCAAACTGAATTATATCTGTTTATAATTACACAACGTTTACATATGGTTGTGATCGAGTAACATAAAATAATTGCAAAGTGTTGGTTTGATGATAGTAATTCTTTTAAAACGGTTAAGGATTGAATAAATGAAGAGTAGGAACATACAGTTTACAAGTGACAAAATGCACAGCTTGTTGTTTTTGTTGTTGTTGTGCTGCCAAAAACATATTGACAATCTTGAACATTGGTTTTGTGATGTACCTGATTTTTGGAACATGAATGATCTCTTGCATTCAGGCTGCTTCATTTGACTCAGTTCTTTTTTTAAAAGAGCAGCTGATTTTTGGGGGTTTCCAGGCTTCAAGTATCTTTAGTTCATCTGGCAGTGTGAATAGCACTGCTGCACCATTTCAGGTCTTTAGGGTTTGTCTATTTGAATAGTCTTGATGAAACAGAGCAATACATGTTTGAAACAGTGAAACTCTTAACACTGGTATGTCATCATCTGCTGACCTTCACTGAAACCATGTGATGTTAACGTTAACTCTCGACCCCAGGTCATTTTCACTGGCTGCCGGACTGGACATCTTTTAGTCAAAACCCACTCAATATCTGTCTGCTTCTTTCTGACTCTGCCATACGTTATAGGTAACACAATAATTGAGTTCAAGCCGGGATGTTCCATCTTACTTTTTCAAGTAAGAGTACAGACATTCCATGATTCTGAAGTGTCTGGGACTTTGCATGAATTACATTTCATTACTTATCAATGACTGGCATGCTTGAAACACTATTTCACAAAAGATGTGTCTCTTAGAGGGTGAGCTTGTGCTTCAAGTGAGTGAGGTTAAAGAAAAAATAAGTGATCTACATTCCTATAACCGAATAGTTAACTAACTAGCATTGCTGCTACTTAATATTCTGTAAAAGCAGCTAGTAAACTCTTTCATATTTTGATGATAACAAAGGTGCAGAACTGTAATTTACCAAGAAGCTTTGTGGCTGACGAAACACTGAGCAAAACCATTCATGTCTCTATGCAGTCTCATGCTGCTGCACCAGATATACCACAATTACAGGTTTCTTGTTTCTAAAATTTCTTTCTAGTTCTTGGGTTATATTTTTCCACTTGGGATGTGACTTTGTAGATCTTCCTCTGGTAGTCTGGTAATAGTGTGTGTTTTATGATGTCTGTGTGTGTATGTGTGTATATATATATATATATATATATATATATATTCCCCCTTAAGTTCAGTACTTGTCAACATCAAAGTCACTTCCAATCCCTAAACAGAAATCCTCTCCATTAATACTTTCTCTCCCACAAAAGGTAAATGCATCACCAAACAAGAAGAGTTTGTAGTGCCGCAGTCTATACTATTTACCTATCTGCATTCAATAAAGTGCTAGAAGCAAATCAGCTGACTGGTGATATTACACTTCAGGGACCAATCAAATTTCACCCTGTGCTGCTGTACACCTGGCCTTCCCCAATGATGTGGACAGGTTTAAAGGAATCTGGTTTTGTTTACTAAACTTAACACTAACTAGCTTGCATGCTTGTTACTGTTTTTCATTAATATTTTAATGTTAACATAAGACATTATTTGGTTATTCATATGACAATTAATCCTCAGCTACCATCATAAGGCCCAAATAGTAGCACAACCTTGCAACACTAGAAAGCAAGTGAGAGACAGGGATTAATGCCACACCCTGGGGAAAACGGAGGCTTGAGTTTATTAAGCTCTCACAGCCTTGAGCCCAGATGGCTTCCTGTAGACTGGACATGAGGATTAATTAGAAGTTGGATCTGCAGACAGCCATTCTCTCTTCTACTGGTGACTCTCAGAGATAGAAATTGGCTTCTTCGCTTTATACCTTGTAGGTATTTCACTGCACATTTAGAAGCCTTAAAGCTGAACATTTCCATGGCGACCAGTTTTAGGCTTCCTAAAAGCCCTTGTAGCCGTTTATCTGTACTTTTGCCTATTATAACCAGGGATTGACATAAGTGGTACGCCCCTGACTACGGCCGAGACACAGAGAATATTTTTATTTTTGTTGCGTACCAGTTAATGCATGTAGGTACTTACTAGAGTACTAGAACAAAAAATTATGTCAATTCCTGATTATAACAGTATGACATAGAACTGACATAAATATCTGTCTTACACACACAAACAAGCCTGTTTGAAATTATTGAACAAGTCGACACAGTTTAAGACGTGATGATTTAGATGTGCAGTTCGCACAACATAAGCTTCTGGTGATTGTTAGTGACAGTAGCTTCATAGCTCCCCGTGCTCTCAGAGCTGTTTAGCTGTTCCTGATTGGATGCTGAACACATTGCTGACATGCTAGTAAACAAGAATGAATATGACGATGGTGTTTTAATGTCAAATCCAATCTGCCTCCACCCACTGAGACTGATGGACAGCAGCAGCAGTGCGCCTGACAGAGCCTTGTCGCATGATACTATAGCCAACAGAGGCTTGCTTTCATTCCATGCCAGATTCAGACGTACTTCCTCCTCTTTGCCTCTCTGACTGGGGGTCTTGTTTAGTGCCCAGCCTACATATACTCGGTTCATTATGAACGTGAAGAGACATCAGTCCGAAAAAACAGGGACGTCCATCTCCTCATTTCACTACTTAACGTTTAGATAGTTTAACATTTCGAAGCTTGTCCATGTTAGGACCACTGCAAGTCGGCTGGACATGAGGAATCAGCAGCTGCTCTGACAGAAAGCGGGGGTGAATTAATTGAATTTTCTGAGGGCCTAGCTGATGGTCAGTGATGGTGTCTGGATAGACAGTGACCGCAATTCACCCTGACAGTGCACAGCTAGTGAGGTAGAGACAATTTACAGACAGATGAAGATCAAGTACTCATATTTACATATTTTCTCTTACTACACCTGCAAAATTTGGCCTGATGCTACTGTCTTTTGTCCACGTTAGAGACTTTTGTCCATGTTTATAGATAACTGAATATCATACAGTGTCTGAAACCACATAATCTTGTCTTGAGATTACTGAATAACTCAACTGTCTCACCCTAGGGGTCCACACTAGCTTTCATTTATATTGGATTTCAGGTATTTCTTAAAACCAAAACAGATGATAAATCTCTCTTTGATGTTGATTATGGAAGAGAAGAGGCAACAATCATCTACAAATAGTTCATCATTGCTCCTCAAATGCGCATCAGCCAAAGCTGGTCATGACTCCAGTGATGAGGCTCTGTCTGTTCTGGGTTTGGCCTGGCTCTGTTTGTGTCCTGCTGCTCTTTTCAGACCTGTGCTGTGCTAGCAATGCACGTAGCAGCGCCAGAAAGTCACTGGCATGTGTGTTCATTGGATGCCTGTTTAAATAAACATTAGGCCGTGTGGTTTGTCCAGAGAAGCTGTGTGCTACTGGGAATGTGGTCAGGGGGGGGCTGGCAGGTACACTGACATTGTTCTGGAACGCAGTGACATGTTTCCTGCTCGGAAGCGACTCCTTTTCCTGTTGGGAAACGACTCCTTTCCTGTTCTTTTTAACCTTAGATGATTGGGGGATATGAACATGCTTGGTCATCATACTGTACAATCCAGTCAACTGCTGGTCTGGCCCTGTATGTTTGAGAGTTACTGAGGTTACTTAAACTCTTATTGATCCATTTCGGTTTTAAATGCATGAAATGGGGGATTTGTCTGTTTAATTCTCCTTCTTTATAAGCACTGTGTGTCCACAAAGTTAGACATCACCAAAAAGGCATTTCATAATGCAATAAACAGATCTTCATTTGAGTTTCAAAAAGTAGAACAAAGACGCGTCCCTGTCTATGTCACTCTTAAAGGGTTAAGTGTTCTGTAAGGGCGGTCTTACACTTGTTGGCTCATGTATCATTATGTATCATTCATTGTTATAATAAATGAGTGGCTGCCACTAACGATTAATCTTTCGACTAATTTTTCGATTAGTCGATTAATCTAAACGACTAATTTTCCACAAAAAAAATCAAGCGGTTGCAATTCTCATGTGTTCGTTGCAATTCTCATGTGTTTATTAAGGGCCAAAACATAAAATATCACCTCTATCGTGACAAAGTAGCCTAAACATAAATATATTACTAAATAAATAAAAT
>JBBPDC010022504.1:0-12733 GCA_037974485.1 Hemigrammopetersius urotaenia | reverse complement strand
TCCTGCAGGTACAGTGTTTGTGATGAAGCTAGTTCTATACTGCATGATAGTTGGTATAATGATCATATAATAATCATTTGCTGAGTGTTTTTGAAGAAACAGTGGTAGCTGACTGACACTGATCATTATATCTGTGCCACAGTGTGGTGATGTGTTAAAAAAAATGCCTATTTTTGTTGTCCAAACCCGTATCCGTACTGTACAGTTTACACTGAACTCCTGCAGTACCCCTGTATAGCCTGGACTGGAATTCATGCAGCACATTTCTTTGGTATAAGCAGGTAAATACAGTAATAAGTAATTTAATTTACAATAATAAACATGCAAGAACAAA
The DNA here is from genome assembly GCA_037974485.1 of Hemigrammopetersius urotaenia. Lineage (NCBI taxonomy): Eukaryota > Metazoa > Chordata > Actinopteri > Characiformes > Alestidae > Hemigrammopetersius > Hemigrammopetersius urotaenia. The sequence continues at coordinate 12,399 of JBBPDC010022504.1, read as the reverse complement.
ATGAGAAACACTCGAGACGCTCCAGTGGGAAATTCTGGACTGCAGCTACGTCAAAGGGCAGCAACCAATCAGCAGCAAGGAGAAATAAATAATGTTCTCGGATTGGCTACTTTCAATCCTCTAACCTCGGAGTACAGCGGTGTTTCACCGTCCCTAGCCACCTTTTTCTGTTTCTCTTCACAGTACCAAAACATTTTTAATACAGAAATGTAGCAGTTAAAAAAAAAAAAAAAAAAAAGCGGAGGATATCTGCAGTTTCTGCGTTAGTGTGGGGGTTTCAGCCAACAATGTTTGTTTCTCCCAAAAAATCTGTGTTGGACTGAAACTCTGACTGCTGATCCGCATTAAAGTGGGGTTTACTGTACTTAATCTCAGAAATCATGTCAAATTGTTTTCTCCAGGTGCTGCAGTCGGCCCTCTTCACCTTCGATTTGATGGAGAGCATCTTGGTGAGAATCGAGGAGGTCGCAGAAGCGAAAGGAAGGGTTTAGACGAGAGGCACGAACGTTCAGCAAGAGACCACCACACCCCGCCGTCATCCTCTGTGCCGAAAGCTTTCTGACAGCAGGAATCCCCCTTTAATGTGAACAGACCAGCTTCTAAGCTGGCCTCAGTCTGGCTGGACGGACGAGCACTGGGGCTGCACAACACAGCCAGGAGAAAACCATTCAGACTGTATTGCTGTTGCACTATAGTACAAATACAAGTCTGATCAGGATACACACATTTAAACATGGTAGAGGGGCTCTAAGGGTCATCCTCAGATAGCATTGTAAATGGTAATATTGCAATTATGATAATAAACAATATATTGTGCAGCCATAACCATTTCCAGTGATCCCATAGTTTGCCATTTAATTCCTGTACTCGTTTACACGAGAAGCTCTCGTAGTTGCTATAGTTCTATATAAAAGATTGACACTGTTACTTGTTACTGTATGAGGATATTTTTAGCACTTATAAAAATTGCCATAAAAGTAATTTGTGACTTACGGATGACTCACTGTATGACAGGAGGCCACAAACATTTAACTTGATGCTTATGTGAGTTTAACACCTCAGGTATTTTTTTAAAAGGTGATTTATGCAGGATGCTTGTCTGTAAATACCTTGATTGTGTCTTTACAGACATTTAGTGAAGCTAATTTTTTTGGACTGAAAGGTAAAATTTTTTTCACCCATACCTTGTTTTTGTTACTCTGAAGAGAAAATTGCAAATGTGGATGTTCATAAGAATTTTATTTAAATATTATCTTAATCCAAACTTTTACACACTAAAAAAAAAGCAAAGCTGACAATCCAGGCCAACACCTGGCCCCCAATTCACAGATCGTTTGACAGTGTTTGCTCCGATGAATCTCAGTGTTAGAAAATGTAAAAATAAAGTCACACTGGATGCATAAACGCATAGGCTTTACATTATCTTACAAAACTAATGCACTTACTATGTAGCATTTCACACATTAAAACCACAACAGCATTGGATTCGGTGTGAAGTGCTTCATTAAAGCGTGTGAGAGGAACCCTGGGTAATGCGATCCATGCTCCGCCTACAAATGCAAAGCAACCCATGGTAGAAAAAGGTTGGTTGAACAGACATTAGATTGGAAAGATGCAATTCCGATGCTCAATTGACCATATTAGTTCATTAATGGTAAACAATAAAACTGTACCTGAACGATTGTAGTTTTACATACACAGCATCTACAGGGTCCTCGAGTTACAACAGTCTCTGCGTTACGATGTTCGCTCCCACTTGACTTACACCGCTTGCCTTGTACTAGTTTTGATGTGCGCGGCAGAAGAATGCACAGTAACCCTGCGTGTGAATGAGGGAGTTTTTCTTTTGCTGTGTCTTAGTCGTGTTTTTATGTTACAGCTGTGTTAGAAGTGACTCAGACTAGGGTAAGTTTCGAATTCCAGAATTCGGGTTACATCACTGTTGAAGGAACGGATCTGTGGCGTAACTCAAGGACCCCCTGTGATTTAGCTGTTTTCACTGAATAACATCACAAATGTTCTCCAACCTAGCAACCGTTGCTCTGAAAGAACACTGGTGGGGCGGAGCATGTGTGTCTACACCCATTTATTAATCAGTGATGTCTTCAAACAGTGGATGCTGCAGAGCTGTCGCGGCCGTTATTCTTGTCGCCGGGTTTAAATCCAGGAGTTTGTCCAGCAGGTCATAAACGTGGTCAGGGACGCTGTCCCACCTCGTTTCCTGGGACGCTGTCACGTTTTTGGATGACTGTGAGCCGCGCCGTTTCTCAGCCGGTCCAGCATGGTCCTGTTTGATGTCTCCAGGATGACGGGTGGTCTTAAACTCAGCGGGCAGCGAGTCATCTCCACACGGCCGGACCCCCCTCAAAGTCTCGCAGAGGATCCTCAGGTCCAGAGGAGGAAGATCACGGCTGCAAACGATGGCCTTACCTGCAGTTAAATCAGTCAGTTTAACAAAACAAGGCTACAGTCAGCAAGGGAGAAGACCGTTCACTCCATATTTATTATCAGACTAAAAACTAGCCTTTCGATTCATACTGGATAAAAACTCCACAATTATGACCCTCAGACTGTAATAACTACACAGTGCACATTCATACTGGATTAAAATCCCTACAGTTTTTTACTCTGAGACTGTCAAAGTGACACTGAATTAAATTTACTACTGTCAGACTGTAAACACTGCACACAGTACAGACTCTTACTGGATTAGAACCACCTCAATTATTAGACTATAAAACCTACACTGTAGATTCATACTGGATTAAAAACACTAACTATTCATATAGAATTTCTCCAGGAACTCAAACAGGAATTAAACGTCCTCTAGAAATGCGACCATACCAAACTTCTTTGCAGCCTGCATCGTCTCTTTAGAGCCTCGGATGGTCATGATTTGAGCTAAAGCCATCAGGTCATCGCTGGCCTTGAAAAATGGATACCTGCCGCTCAACAGTGAGAGCAAAATAACTCCCGCAGACCACACATCAATAGCTGTAGGAAAAAGAGGAAAAGGTTAATAACGGTTTTTATCTACAAAGAAAATGTGCAAAAACACTGCAGATTCATACTGCATTAAAATCACTATTACTGTAAAACTACACACTGCAGATTCATACTGGATTAAAATCACTATTATTGTAAAACTACACACTGCACATTCATACTGGATTAAAACCACTATAACTGTAAAACTACACACTGCACATTCATACTGGATTAAAATCACTATTACTGTAGAAACTACACACTGCAAATTAATACTGGATTAAAAGCACTACCTGTTCCTTGATCGGGGCACTTGGTCAGAACTTCAGGAGCTCTGAAGCCTGGGGTTCCTGCTCTAGGAGCCACCTGCTGTTTCCTAAAGAACACAGACTCTATTACATGATGAAGTGCACCCAGTACAGTACAGACAGCTTTACTTGGGAAGGGTCTGGTCAGGCTTGATACTCTTACCGCACTCTCCATAATTCGGAGCAGGAAAAAAAGACGGCACATGAGAAGCTGTAAAAGTTCAGCAGTGATTTTATTGAGGTGTTCTGGAGAAATAAGGATCTAAACTGTGTCCTGAGTTTGTGTTTCTATAATGAGGGAGGAGCGTCGCTACAAATGTTCTGATCAACAGAGCGGTGCTCCGTCCTCCACTGATACAATCCAGCATCCACCGTCTGGATACGCAGCTGTGAGAAAGTATTAACACCCACAGCAGCCCCGTCTGAACAGGAGACTTGCACTGCAGGAGTTCAGTGTAAACTGTACAGTACAGATATGGTTTTATCTTTACAGTTTCTTTAAGGTTAAAGTATTAAACTGAGTTTAAAAGAAATGAGTGTTCTGGGGACATATATAGGGTTTACACTATAAAAATAGGCATTTAGGCATCATGAATTCACGGTTTTTCACAATTTGCGGGAACGTAAACCCTGCGAATGTCAGGGGTCTACTGTAATGTTATTGACTGATTAATCATTGTTTAAAGGTTTTCTGTCATTTGGAAGTTACTCTGTTCCTGTTATTTCATTATAACCTTTGTACATTGACTGATCAGTGACGTGGAGTCCGGGGTACCTGGACAGGCAGATGTTGCAGATGCGGTCGGTCATGTAGCAGCTGCAGGTGAGAGCCGGGTTCAGCTGGGTGGGTTTTGGTTTCTGGCTGGTCACGCCGGGTCTCGCAGGAAGAGTTCGCCGTTTAGTGGACACAAACTTACGCCCAGCGACGTCATCTGATTTCGAGGGTTTTAAAAGATGTCCCTGGAATTAACACGCAGCATTCAGCAGTGTGTTAAACTGCAGCACACTTATATGATGATGGTACGGTTAGGATTCATGCTCTTATTGTACACATTGGTATAGAAAAAATAAAGTAATCTCCTGAGAAGCTGTAAAAGTTCAGCAGTGATTTTATTGAGGTGTTTTGGAGAAATAAGGATCTAAACTGTGCCCTGAGTTTGTTTGTCTATAATGAGGGAGGAGCGTCGCTACAAATGTTCTGATCAACAGAGCGGCGCTCCGTCCTCCACTGATACAATCCAGCATCCACCGTCAGAATACGCAGCTGTGTGAGAAAGTATTGAGCAGCCCCGTCTGAACAGGAGTTTTCTGAATGTAAAGGGGCTGAATAGTCACAAAACTAAACAAGACATGAAAGAAAAATAATACACAATATTTTGCACAGAACAACATTTGCCATTTAAAATGGCCAAACATTAAACCTTCAAGACTGATGTATGTAAATTACATCAGTCTGTTCTGACTGGCTGCCCTGTATTGAACCTAAATTTGACACATTTCTTCTCTCCAGATTTCATGAGGAGCATATGGTTTTTAAAACTAAAATTCTCATTTTTAAAGCTAAAATTATGGATATACTGAAATTGACCTTCTCGGTCAGAAATGATCAATCTATGTATTTTATATTCTGCTTCTGCTTTCTCTCATATGAAAAAGAGCCTTTGAACACATTTATTCCATACATCTTTGTTTTTAGATATTATTTTGAGTATTTTGGTCTCTTTGATAGACTCAGCATGGTTTACAAAAGTTTGCCGATTTTATGGAATAATTTCTTGATTACTCTGTAAATATAAACTAGATTACGTGATGATTTTATTGATATTGATGCTATAAAAATGAAGCACCGACCTCGACTTTATCTGCAGGATTCTTTGGAGCGTTTATGTTGTTGAGGTTTCTCTCCCCGAAAACAGAACGGGACGTTTTACAAAGTCCCATCAGCTCCTAAACAAACAAACAAAAAATTATATAAAATAAGACAACAATCAATCAGTAAAACTGCAAAGTTGCAGTTGCATCCCCATTGAATTTACCACAGTGTGAAATGTTTTTAACCCTTAGAAGCCTCAGTTACTGCCAAACAATATAAAAAAACACAATATATTAGAAACAGTAATATTAGAATTATTAGACGCTAATTAAAATGAAAATAGATTTTTGGCCCATATCACATGAATGTTTGTACATAGATGTTTTATTATGGTTTGATTTTCTTAATGCACAAAACTGTTAGACATTATTATATTATAGCCACATTTATGATATTCACTACTGTTCAAATGTTCAATAACATTAAACCAATCTGGTTACAGGGATTTGTGTAGAGTTAATTAGTCCGGTGCAACTTCTATAGCTTTAAAACAATTAAGAGGCTATAAAAAAATATAAAAAAATATTAGACAAAATCAGAAAGCTGATCAGAGCTGCAGGTGATTCTACACTGACTGGGAAAGCTGGAACATTTAGAATAAATTATAAGTATAATACTCTGCAACCTTGAAAGATACATTTAAATGATTACATTTTACTTAAATTTAACATACTGAGCAAAAACTGATATTGTAAATAAATAATTATGGTGTAGAATTCACAAATCATAAGGCAGCCTTCTAAATATAATTGATTTAATTTTTGGTCATTAAATTATCAAAAGAATACTGAATAATGAATACATTTTGGGATTCAAATCAAAAAGACAAATTATTATAAAATAGCAGAAATTATACGAAAGTAAATCTAAAAAGTTAGAAGAAAAATACTGTAATGCAACTGAATAAATTAATATAAACCAAATATGTAAATATGTAATTCGATTTAAACAGTACAGTAGTAGAGCAACTGTCGACTTCTAAGGGTGAGCTTTGACCCATTTCCCCACATGGTGACCCTTATAAACCCGGTACAGTGACAGGAGTGAGCAGCGGTGGGTGAGAGGTGCAGACACCTTGCTGTGTTTGGTGCGTGCGGGTGGGCAGGGTCTTTTGGCGCCTGTTTTAGTGGAAGTGTGATGTGCGGGAGCCTTCACGTTGGGAGGTAAAGGTGTCTGTGCTCGTTTCCCCAGTGTCTCTTCAGACCCACCACCTTTCTGAGCCTTCTGAGATTTCACCACCTTCAGCAGCTCTATCTGTGTGTCCGGAGTGCCCTGAGCCAGGCCGAAATCCACCAGCGCGTACCTGAGGAAACACACAACCTACTTATTCAGCTACTCAGACTAAGACTATTTAATTTCCCTGATAACATTCACAAAAGATTTTTGCTTGTATATTATTTTCATACAGGTGCAAAAGGGAATAGGACATTTGACAATAAACGAAAAGTACCTTTATATTTCTGTTACACACATATATATATATACACACACACACACACATCTTCAAACTAGTAACTTTTCAGGAGAAGGCAAAAACCATTTAATCTTAACCATTGAGCTCTTTTGGTCCCATCATAACGAAATCATAAGGAAAATGTAAACAACCGGCATTTTTAAATACACACAAAGTAATAGTGAAGTTACGACAGTAACTATATATTTTTTTTTCTTTAAAACTAAAATGATTTTCCTTTTATAACCACTGTGTCACTAATTTTAATTGCATGTACAGTAACTAAAGTGCAGAACCGCTAAATCAGAGACGTACTTTTTCTCCCGCCGGTTGTACAGGAAGTTTGTAGGCTTGATGTCTCGGTGGATGATGCCAAACTTGTGTATGTGCTTCAGGGCTTTCAGTAAATGAAAGATGTACAGACGGACCTCCTCAAAACTCAGCAAGCCGACGATATCCTGCAGGAAAATGAGGATTTGGATTATTTTACAGTACTTAAATGTACTTTTGTATCCCATTAACACCATTATTACTAAACTGTCTATTTACTGCAGTGTTTCTGTCATTCCTTGTGCTTTGTTCAGTGCTGTAACTGCATCCTGTGTAATAATAATCACACTTCTAGTGCAGCACTGGTCACTTTTTCTTCATTTTATGTGGTCTTCATATATGAAAGGCAGAGTGATTTTGGTAAAAACAGGTTTAGATTTATTTGTGTTCTATGTGAAGAAATGAAAAAGTATGCCATTTACTATAAAAATTCCATTAAATAGTTTATTTGCATTTAATGATAACGGTCCAAAGAATGTCAGCCTGAACTGCAGTGTTTTTTGTTTGCTGGGTCCACAAAATGGAAATAAGTGTAAAATGGAAATAAGCTCATTGGTTTAGTGTCTAAAACCAGCTCTTAAGACATTGAGGTTTCATTCAAAATTTCAACGCTCTCCCATGCAAGTGAATTAGATCTCTCTGCTCTTCTAGATTTTGTTGGTTGGGACGATGTAACGTGCATCTCTAAACTAAATCAGCTAATTAAGACTTAAATACTAACAGATACTTATTTCAATACTTAATAATGGCCCTGATGGGTTAGTTAATGGAATTAATGGTGATTTACGTATCATACGTATCAAACTCAGCCCAAATTTATATTACTTGAAGATTTACGCACCACAAAGGGCTGATGCTCCACATAAGGCATGACGATCACCACGTGGTGGTCCTTTCTGAAGCAGTATGTGACCCCCATCACATTTTCTTTACCGCTGCAAGAGAAACAACAAAACAAAGTGGTTAATTACTGTTGAGGCTTTTCACATCATTTAATGATATGTCTTTAAAGTTGCACCACATTATGGACAGTAGGATAAATGAGAGCATTGATAAGCATCATCAATATTGACATCAGTATTAGAAAAATCCAATAATAATAATACCAATCTGCACATGGGAATAAAAATGTAACAACAATTATAAACAGAAGAAGAAATAATATCAACTACATGCTAAGCATTTAAAGACTACAAATTGCTTTACTGGAAAATGATAAAGAATTTAAAAGGACTTTGTTAAAAAGAAATTCTTGTTCTAAAAAATAAGTTTCTTTTCTTTTTTTATGAAGGTCAGAGAAGAAAAATAATTTAGAAGCTTAACCATGCACAGACCTTCAACCGGAATGAAATGATACATTATGGATACTTATTTTTAAATCTAAATTTATACGTTTATTTAAATTTATAAGCGTATAAATGTATGTGGGTCCTTCAGGTTTTGTTTAGTACCGCAGGAGAATCATCATCATCATCATCATCATGCATATCGACTAATACTCGGCACATTCCACTTTAAATTGAGGTTTATTTGAGGAATTGGGGCAATTCTACCAAAAAATCATCAGTTTTACTGATTTGATGTGAAACTGGTGGTTTCTGTGTTTGCTGCTATGAGAAACGCTCACCCAGCCTCAGTCAGACACTGGAGCTCAGCAGCAATTCGAACCGGGTGGCTGGTGGGAATGAGGTGTTTCAACGCAAACTTTTCTCTCCGGCCGTCACTCATCTGGGCCTCTCCGAGATACACAGAGCTGAAGGTCCCTGAACAACAGAAGAAACACGTGCAGTATGAACATTTACCTTCAGGCCAAATCAATTCAGACAATTTTCAAACACAGAGCACCAGATCGCTGCCTGCTGATGGAAAACATTACATTACAGTCGACCCCCGAAATCCACAGGTGTTACATTCCTGAGTTCCACCCACACGGTAAATACACTACAATAATTTAATTTACAATAATAAAATACAGGGCTTTAAGAAGAACAAAAAAAAAAAAACAAAGAAAACTCAGCAAAATGCAGCTGAATTTGTGTTAATATTTGTTACAAAATTAGTACATTATATTTTTCTCAATAATTTTGCACTAAAATGCATGAAAAACATGCATGAAAAATGTTTGATGCCCAACAAGATCCCATTTGAGGTGATTTTTGCACTTTTTTGTATGCAGTGCATCAAGAATTTCTGAGTGCAAACATCATTCAGCTTCACACCTTCGCCAATTTTGTCAGTAATTCGAAAAACTCTGGACAGCTGGGGCACGACTTCATACAGATACTCGATATCCATCTCCACATCTCCTGGACAAACAAACACAAACAGGAGCACAAAATCAGCATATGCAGAAAAGCATGTAAATGACATATTTAATGATAAGCCCTGATCTAATAACTTCTATTTACTTTTGTAGTGCTTCCACACGTACTCTCATCTTTTAGTGCCCACATTTATATTTAACATTAGTGACTTTGAATCTTTTTTCTGTCTAACATTTAAGTGCTATAATTCTTTCTGATATTTTCAGATGCAGCCGTGCTCAACTGTCCACAAATGTATCTGTACTGTGTTATGGTACATTGGATGATAATGATGATAATTACCAGCAGCATCATAATTCAAATAAAATAATAATTCGTAGTAAATTAATAAACTTATTTTTCAATCATAATGATCTAAACAAACACGCCACATTACAGTAGTAAGCAGCAGTATTTCTAGTGATTGAGTTGAAGAAGAAGAAGAAGAATCATCTCACTGGGTATTTTGTGTGTGTTCTCTGGTTCTGGTTCTCGGTTCTCCGCTTTCTCCATCTCTCAGACAGGGTCCTACAAAAATACAAACACGGCAGGGTTTCTGAAAAAATGTAAGCTATTATGGAGGGAAAGACTACTCGAACACAAACAAAACATAACCAACCAAAACACTAAGCCGGCCAGTTAAAATATAAAAACACCCAGAACAGAACAGGCAGAACAGAAACAACTTCAGAAACTCACCAAACCCACCCTGTTTCCACGCCACACTCTCTCCCAGAGTCTCCCGCCCAGTGTGTGTGTGTGTGTGTTACTGCAGAGTTTTAATGTTATAAAACCATAAAACTGCACATTTATCTCATAAACGCCGAAAATCAAAAACTCAAAAACTCAAAACTTACACAACAGAAAACCCGCTAAAACTCACAGACCCGTCACGTGACAGAGAACGAACAATGGGGACTGGAGAACTTCATAATAAAAGCATGCTGCGCGTCTGCAGAAATAATGGGGGAATATATACAATATTATATATAACATATTTACACAATATATATGCATATTGTGTTAATATTAATTTTCGCTTCATATTAGAGAATGTTAGACCTTGACATTTATTTTGATGTACAGTGACTTTTATATTGATATGTTTTCTACATGAGGAAGATAAATAGTCTGCTGGATGTGTTGGAGGAGCTGTGATGTAGTGATTCTGTTTTTGTAAAATTTTAGACTTTTAACTTTTCTCCCTCTGTCAGGAGGACACCCGCACTGTGGGAGGACAGAATGGATAAGTTTGTGATCCGCGCCCCGAAGAGTTCAGAGGGAAAACAGGAGATAAAACCTCTGGAGAAAGAATACAGACAGACCACCCTGGAGTCTCTGAGGGTGAGAGACAGAGAGGGAGAGAGAGTACAGACAGGTCACTCTGTAGTCTCTGAGGGTGAGAGAGAGAGTACAGACAGACCATCCTGGAGTCTATTAGAGAGGGGGGTGTTACAGACAGACCACTTTGTAGTCTCTGAGAGTGAGAGAGACAGAAAGAGAGTGAGAGAGGGTGATAGAGTCAGAGTACAGAAAGACCACCCTGGAGTCCATGAGGGTGAGGGAGAGAGAGAAAGAGAGAGTCTGGGAAAGGGAGATAGACAGACAGACAGACAGAGAGAGAGGCTACAGACCACCTGGAATCTCTGAGAGTGATAGAGAGATTACAGACAGACTACCCTGGAGTTTCTGAGGGTTAGAAAGACTGAGAGAGAGACAGATAGGGTACATATAGACTATCCTGGAGTTTGTGAGGGTGATAGAGAGAGAGAGAGAAACAGAGGGAGTGCTGACAGACCACCTGGAATCTCTGAGGGTGAAAGAGAGACAGGAAGAGAGACTGCGAGAGGTGAGAGAGAGAGTTCATACAGATTACCCTGGAGTTTCTGAGGATGGGTGAGAGAGCGAGTCTCTCCTCTGGTTTAAACAGGGTTTATCATCAGCTTCCGTTACTCCACGTCTGAAACTACTATTTATGCAAACTACTATTTGTGCATTTCTGTTGATTCACACTGTCCTCCGATTGCGAATATCTCCTTAAAAGCCCAATAGAATTCAAACCAAAATTTTACTTATTTTACTAATTGTATTAATTATAATTTTAATTTTTCATCTTTAGCCGCACTTTAGATTTGCACTTAGGCAACCACAGAGACACACATGGAGCAAAGGAAATGTCAATTAGACGTGACTGGAAATGATGTGTGTGCACTTTTTTGCACTTTTCCAGAGGGTGGTCGTGATCGAGGACATTGAAAGGTACAAGTCCATTCTGGAACTGCCTGGTCAGAACAAGGAGAACATGCTGATGGCCCTCAGAGAACTTGACAAGAAAGTGCCTTCCAAGGAGGTGCTTCGATCCACAAAGATTGGTAAGAAAATACACTGATTTTTAAGAAAAAATAATCTCGTAATTCAGTGTTTAAGATGTAAATACAGTCATTCTTACCCTGCTTTTGATCTCCCTTCCTCCTCATCAAACACTCCAACGTGTTTGCGTTTCAGGTGCTGGATCATTGCCGTGGTGCTCCCTTGCCATGTCATGTCGCTTTTGCATATTTTGCAGATAACACACTTTTTTGTGTTTACTTTTTGTCTTTTTGTGTGAAATGCTCCCACATCTTGGATGACTTGGGTCGCACGGATTTCTCTACTTCCGCTCCTTTTTTTTGAATTTTTTATTTGTGCTCCGCCCTGTCTATGAGGCACCGAACTCTGCTAGCAACAGTGCGCGAGAGAGACCGAGTGTGCTCACTCCGCTCCCTGCTTCACTAAGGTTTTTTTTTTTCGCACGACACAACGAATCGATTATGAAATTCGTTGCCAACTCTTTTAGTAATCGATTTTTATCGATTTGTTGTTGCAGCCCTAGTTCACATAATGTGGCAATTTAGTACATTTTACTAAACACAGTAGTGTCTTTAACCCCTTCATGTCCTGAAATCTGTTTCAAATACATAGCATGAGACACAGAATACTTTGCAAAGGACTTCCAGAGATCCAGACTTTCTTGTATTTTAATGTGGTTTTGAGGAACAGTTCTCCAGGCTTCCTGAAGGACGTTCAAAGCCTCTCGTTTCCAGTCCAGTCCCTGAACCTGACCAGTTTCAGAGGAATGTTTCTGTTGGTTAAGACACACAGTGA
>JBBPDC010022493.1:0-12733 GCA_037974485.1 Hemigrammopetersius urotaenia | reverse complement strand
AATTGTAAATATTAGTCTGAAATTAAGTGAAATTTGTTTGTACAATGTCAAAACACAAATACCATACACACACATTGTTGTATGGTGAAATTTGTTGTTGTCTTTTGGAGAGCTTTTGGAGAGGTTTTGGCGACACTTGGAGACACCTATGTGTACCTATTATAAACTGCTGTGTTACACCTGTGTAATTTTATGTATCTGCTTCAAATTTTGAATTTTGATTCCCAAGAAAATGGAGAATCAGGAAATGTAGTGTATGACCTGCAATGTAACACACTATCCATGGACTCACTGAAAACGAAAAAAATAATAGCCGTTTTTTTTAGTTTTCTGACATTTTTCTCTGTATATGATGTCCTGAAATGTAGACTTAATGAAGGAAATAAAGGGCTGGAGGTGAATGCCCTTTTTTCTGCCCTTTTCCTGTTTGCCCTGACGGCCACCGTGCCTGGTTTTCTTTATTTCCCTGATTTTCACGTGTAAATAAATCGAGCACCAGCATGGAAGCCTGCCTGCCTGTCCCCATTATTTCTAAGGTAAATCACGACAGGGGACTCAACCCCCCCCCCCCCAATCGTGACAGCCCATTTGTCTTCTTCAATTTAAGCCCTCAATGATCATTGTGCTGCATGTACAACAGTAGATGATGAATCTTAAATGATGCAAGTACAAATCATTCAAAATGAAGCTGGATTTCCTATCTGCGCAAAAGGGTTAAAGAGTATGTACCTGCTTTGCAACAATGACAGAAATGGTTACATCTTAAACGTAATCTTCAAGTAGGTGATCTTGTGCTTGTTATGCATGAGAACACACCAAGAAATCATTGGCCATTAGGACTGATTACTCAAGTTTATCCAGGAACAGATGGACTTGTGCGTACTGTAGAAGTGAAAATGCAATCGGGAGTTTTCAACCGCCCTGTAAATAAAATCTGCCTACTGGAAGCCAATCTGATTAACAAAGACAGTTAAATTACTTTCTTAAAGGACATTAACCCCTTTGGGTTTGAAAGACCTGTGAGGGTCTTTGGGGCCCGGGAATGGGTTCTGCACCTTTAAGAATGCGAAGCATTAGACTCTAAATGACTCTGAATCAGCCAGAGAGAGGACTCTCAGTTTGGAGCACATGTGGCTGATAAAGGCTTTAAACCTGTTTAATTAACAACAAATTGTTTATATTTTTTTATTCTTTCCTGATCCCAACGTGGTGAGCATATTTATTGCTGCTTACAAGTCATTTGTGGATCATGTTAAGGTTAATTTGAAATAATTTTGAATAAGTTAGCGTCTTAACACTAACTGTGACGCAGTTGTTATTTAACTGTGGTTATAAGCTTATTTTGGGTTTCTGTCAAAAATCGAGAATGTTCTGAAGATGTTTGATAGTGTATTTGAGAGATATTGAAGCTAAAGCTTAGGGTTTCATGTAAGGATTGTGATTTCCTGTGATTTTGTGATTTTTTTGTTACAGTTTTGACCACATACACACATACGATACGACCACACAAATATACTACAACAATGTATGAAGAGCAAGTTCAATACCAAATCAGAAAATTATGAGTTCGAGCACAAAGGAATTAAAGGAAAGAAACAACAACTATCTTAATGTTATCTTTATTGGTAATACAGAGCTTTATGTTTTAGGTTATTTAAAAGTACAACAGAACACTCAGCACATAACAAACAATTGTTATAATGATTTACCCGCAGTTAAAAGGTACATTTTAAAGCTGGAGTTGGTAGGATTGAGAATGAAGTGGACAAGTTAACTTTCAGGCCCCTCTCCCTCAGAGGTCCTCCCCGCAGAGGAGGCTGCCTTAGGTAGTTATAAAAAGCTTGGAATCTAAGATGAAGTTAATCCCACAACTACAAAAACATGCTTTATAATGACTTTTACCTGATTCTTTTCTGTACAGAAATGCAGTCAAGCAGAAATGTGGTTGACTCTGCATCGATTTTGAATGCAGGGGAATAAGACTGCCCACAGCATGTGTGTGAGTAATGACTGACACTCTTTTAGACATTCCTCCTGACTTAGATTGGTTGTTTTAATGCAGGTTGATTCTTGCAATTGGCTTTAGGAACACTACGTGGAACCGTAGGAACACTCAGCTCAGAACAAAGAAAACCTTATGAAGACCATGTGGTAGAGCAAAGAACAACATGATGGTACAGCTCAGAGATCCCACAGGGCTATAGCTGATACAGAGAATAAAGGAGGTATTACTAAAAGGAGAACACAGGAAGCTTCATTTTCCTGAATGAGTAACAGTGCTTTTGTCTTTTTTCCAGTATCAGCTTGTTTGTCAGTAGCACATGTGTGCTAAATATGGCAGTAATGACACAGATGTGACTGCAGTCATGGCCAGGGTAAAAAAACATGGACTCCACAAGACCTCAGGAGGTGCACCGTGTCTCTGTAAGTCTATGGAACACATAGACTTTATTTTGAATTTCTTGGCCTTTTTAACTATTCAAGAATATCTCTTGTTCTTCTACCTTCTCTGAATGCAGCTTGCATGCTGGGCAGTTTTTCCTTTAATGTGAGGATCTAGGCTGTGGGTTTTTCCTGGTTTCTTTTCTTTGGTAGTGGAATATAAACTGATATCTTTCAAATTGCAAGCCATTCTTCTGTTTTCCAGATTTGTTGACCAGAAAGCTGTGAAAAATCTGAGCATTTTGATCAGTCCTGAAAGAGTAATGGAGCTCATTATATCATAAGAGATATAGCTGATAAAGTGTTACAGAAAAAGAAAAAAATATTCACCATAAAAATCCAGAAGATAGAACTTGGCTAGAAGTTTCTATGAATAGACAATAACAGTGTATTACTGTTGACCCCAGTGTGTGTATCTGAGTGTGCATGTAGATTTTTCAGATTGGAATCTACATGATCTTACTGTGTAAAAAATAAAAAAAATAAATAATAAATTACTTTCATGTACGGTATGTGTAAGCCATGCAGGTACTGATTGTCAACTTAAGCATTTATAACACACATTATTTCAGCTCAGAAGTGACAGTGTCCACATAAACAGATACCAGGGTGCCTCACGATGGCATTATGAATGCATGTTATAGATGAGAATGAGCATGGCATTTACCCTTTATCCTTCTGCCTTGACTACTACTGCTTCTCCTCCCCCCTCCCCCTGCTCAAAGGGTTCGGATGCCTCAGAGTCCTGAAGTGTAAAAGCTCAGGTCTAATCTCTTCTGAGGTCTGTGTCCATCTGGTTTATGGCACAGGTGATTGAAAAAGCATGGAATATTGATTGTGAGGCCTCCCCTCCATAATCGCTGTGCATTTTTCACCTGAATGAGCCAGAGACCCTGCACAGGGAGCCACATATTGACCTTATGAATTAAAAATGGCTGTCAAGGAAAATCAACAGAAAATAAATTTATTGTGATACTGGTGTGTGTGCCCCCCTCCTCTCTCTTTCTGTCTCACACACACACATACACACACTTACACACACACACACACAGACACACGCAGAATCCTGGTTCTGAAATTTGAAGGAACAGGTTTTGTCAAACTTGTTAAACTCTCTCATTAGAAGTCAAAGAGTCAAAAGAACTCAAAGTTAGTTGAGTTAGTTGGAATTACATGGTAGTAAAGGGTAGATCATAACAATGGCAGTATTCAAAAAGTTATGCGATACTACATTAACCATTATGTGCTACAGATATTAAGTCATAATTGTGAGATAGATTTTTATGATAAAAAACTATAACTGATAATGTTGAGGCTGTAAGCCAAAAATAGCTAATTACTGTGAGATAGCAAGACAATTAAGAGATGATGTGATACTAAATTTTAATTATGACCTCACTATTTTAAGACATAAAGTGATAACTGTGAGAACTTTCTTATTAATATATTATTCTTATTAAATAACTTCTTTTCAGGTGGCCGAAATGGTCCTCCGCTCTCTTTCTCTCACTGACAGGCTGCCTCACTCAACGTTTTCTTTTTATGTTTTGCCCTTTTTACATTTCTCTTCATCCATCTGCCCTTGTTGACTGCTCCCGCTATCTCTGCCTGCATGTGTCGGGAAGGTAAAAATAGCTTATCACACAACTGCTCTGAAGCTACGATTTAGTCAACACAGTCTGGCTTAAATGATTCGGAGACATCAAGTCCTGTGGGAATACACACCTACAAACACACAAAGAAAGACTCAGAGACAAGCAAATACAAACATACACACACACATCTCTGTCAGCATCAGTGATCATGGCTCACACTAAAACTTTATAGTGACTACTATATTTAATTAATTCCCTGAGACTTATTTATAGTAAGGGCTCTAAATAGACAGTTATCCTGTTTTCTCATCAGGTTTGCTGTCTGCAGCTCGGCAGCTGCTCAAATGAAGATGCATTTGATTGGACCTCTGCAATGTACACAGCCCCAATTGTTCACTGTTTGCAAAACCCACCTATTGAGGCAGCTGTTGATAACATTTTGAGCCAATTTTTGGATTGATAGAAAGCATTTTCGTTTTTGATGTGGGATGATGTTAATGATGCAGTGTATAAGCATTGTGTTAAGTTCTTTGGGAGTGTGTTGAGGGATAGAATGTTTAAATTAGCAACAGTGTTACAGTGTAACGTGTTACAATAATGTAATTATTTCGTCCTATACTACATAGTGTAATGCACTGCAGTTATAGTTATTCTAAGTACATTACAACTACTGCCTCAATGTAAAGTAAAATACTTGTTAAACACATAAAAGAGAACAATATTAATTATGTGCAATGCATCTATAATTAGGATTTTGTGAATATATCCATCCTGATCCTGATGCGTTTACCTGTACTACCCATCAGAGCTGACTGCATTCTCCACTTTATATGCATTCAGTGGAGTTTGGGCATGAAATATGTTTATATGAAAGTGGTTGGTAATTTTCATGCTGAAGAAATTCCTTCTGGGATCAACAAAGTTTTCTGATGCTGGTTCTGATGTTTCCAGGCTAGATGTGATTTTCATGCAGAGACAGCTCTGTAAGTACTGAAAAAAATATTGAGTTTTCTCTTGTACTGTCCTGCTGATGCAGATTTATTTGGATTTTATAGAATGACACAGAAGTAAATTAATGAGTCGTGAGATTATATTTCTTTGTCTAGGAAGCAATCATCAAAACAGTCTCACAAGATTAAGAAAAGTAATAGCATTTATTATTTTTTTGAGGGACTACCTCAGCATCAGGGGTCTGAAAATCTAAAGCCCAATGATCAATGGGGTCTGAAAATCTAAAGCCCAATTAAAATCTGGGACTTTGTCAGTTAAACCTGGAAATAAACAACTGAAAGTTTAAGAAGATTTTAAAACAAAGAACATTGTAACATGTTTAGATGTAATTTCCATACGGAATAGTGGTTGAGGAGGGTAGTAATACTATATTATTATTATTATTATTGTATTTCAATAACATTGGATAAGAATATCTGACAGAAATGCCGATTGTACTAATTTAATAAATGCTACAGTAAACAAATTAAATGTCATATTAAACTATTTTACTGACCTCACCTGTCACGGCATGGTCAGTGGCCGGTGAAGTCCACTGCTTTTTTGTTGCCTTTTGGTGGGTTTGTTTTGGTTCTGTTTCTGTTCATGTTTGAGGACTTTTATGTTGATAGGTTTTCTGGGTTTTGCTTGTGTCACGTGTCTTGTTGTGATGTGGTTTTGTGTTCCTGTGTCATGTGCTTTTTTGTCAGCTGTTTTCTGTTCGTGTCCCATGTGTTCCACCTGTGTGTGTGTTTTTCCACTGATTTTCCCCTGTATTTAAGCCTGTTTCTGTTAACCCTCCCTTATTCAGTCCATCACCTCATTTTCTGTGTTTGTAGCCGCATCTCGTTTTCTCGTGCAAATTATAGTAACGGCCACTGAGCCGGGTTTGTTTTCTTGTGTACTTTGAATAAAAACCACAGAATGGATTCTCGTTCTCACGTTTGGTCCATGCCAAGAGGGAGTTCACGGTCGTGGGGAATTAGCCCCTACGGCCGTGACATCACCCAATATAATAAAAAAAAACAGCCAGGACAATAGGAGCTTAAAGTTTCCTCTACGCAAGTTTCCTCTGTAAAGCACACATTAACTAAAACATTGCTACTACTAAACTAATGGCATGACTTTTAGCACAGATGTATCAATGCATAAAAAATATTTAATGCAAAGTGTCATTATCTGTAGACTTTAATGTAAGTCTGTGGTATGCCAGATCAAGTGCATAGTGTAATTGAAGGACATCGCATGCTCTACAAAATTCAAACATTTCTGTAATTATTTGAGAGATTCTGCATTCATATTAAATCAGAAAAGAATCTAGTGGCTTCAGACCTTTTGACTCCACTGTATTTACAACACAAGGTTGTGATTCTTTATGCAGTTCTTTACATTTACATTTATGCCATTTATCAGATGCTTTTATCCAAAGCGACTTCCATTCCCTATCTACAGGGGGCGGTTTCCCTGGAGCAACTTGGGGTTAGGAGTCTTGCTCTGGGACCCAGTTGTGGTGCTGAAGGTAGGATTTGAACCTATGACCTCTTGGTCCAGAGGCAAGTATCCTACCACTAGGCCATCACCACCCCACCCCACCCCACCTTTATATTGTTGTATGCCTTTTTTCTATTTCAGACACATTTTAACTTCTCTAAGTCACTGCTGATTGCTAATATATCAAGGGTTATCCAGAAAGGGCCCGCTCTAAACTTAGGTCCAACTCAAAGCACTTGAGTCATAACTGAAGTTCTGCACAAGAAAAGCGCCCTCATAACCTTGAATGAATCTTACACCAAAATCAAATAATGTACTCTTGCTAACTAGCTCTCCATAGTGAGGAGGCAGCATGCTGATTGAAAGCAGTGGGTCAGAGTAGCTGTGTCTAAGACTGACAGAGCTTTACATCATGCTTTGGTGCAGACTCTGGGGAGTGTTTCTGAAGTGCTGAATGACTTGGAACCATCCGTTTCTCATTAAAATGCATTGGCTCCTGTTTTGTCCTGTGCTGTTAGTATGTTCATGTGCGGAAAGTGTGCCTCAGAGAACGAATGTGGATACTGCTCCAGTGCCAAGGGGTCAGTGGAGAGGAACCAAGCCTTGGTTGTGTTTGCCGATGGAGAGCCCTTCAGCTGGACTGAAACAACTGATCCCTGCTTCTGTTATCAGGCTGGCAAGCAGAAAACACAGTCTGCCTGTTTTGTGGGCTCATAATGATTATGGGTGATCTCCTGGGAAAGCCTTTGCTTCTAAGTAGCTCCAGGCTTAGCAGGGTTTTGTCTCAATGTCATTTACATACAAACGGCTTGTTTCTGAGTAATCCAGAGTACACACAAAAGCAACACATGAAAAAGTGGAAATTAGGTGTAATGACACTCTTTTAAACCAAGTAAACCATGTACATCAGCACACCACATTTTCAGTGCACTTTCGATTAGTGTGTTAAAGATAATACACTCTTTTTGTGTTAACATAACTTGGTGTCTGTCACACATGCACACAATAATCTATGCAATAACCTAATGCTACTCAGTTGTGCAAGTTCTTATTGGATTTATATCATTATCATTATGTGCATTATTATCTTGTTATTAGGTGCAATAGTCTTGCCATGTGCATCACCATGTCCAGTTTTCTTATTGAGTGCTAAATCATTCATTATTTGCAATATCTTAATATTATTATGTGCAACTGTTTTACTGTGTGAAATATTGCTGCTTATGTCAATATTACTTGTATAGTACAGCTCTCCAATGCGTGCAGTAAAAGACTCCTTACTTACTATAAATGCTATAGTTACTTATCTATAGTGTTTATACCCAGCGTTTGTGTATAAAGCATTGAGTATTTCATACTGAGCATTTTCATAGAATTGTTGAATTTATTTTTACTTTATCTGTATCTGTGCCATAAGCAATTATCTCCAGGATCAACAAAGTTTTCTGATTCTTACTCGAATACCCTGCTTCTAAAGACCACCTCAGAGACAAATAATGATCATGTTCATCATGATAATGCGTTTGCATGCAGATGATTCTGTGGTTCAAGTCAGGCTTAAACATGTTGACAGGAAACGTCGGCTAATCCTTGCTTGCTTTCCTACGTCTTTGTCAGCTGAGGGCTCCAGCTCGCCTGCTTTCCTCTGCCAAGGCTGATGGGCACTGATACAACAGTCCTATCAGACGTAATGATGTTGACTTGGTTTCAGAAATATTCTTCAAGAGGTAGGTGCTCATAAGTACAGGGGGAGTGAAAGAGGGAGTGAAATGAGTGAGCTTTGGCATTTGATCAGTTACTCTCACTTCACCTCTGGCAGGGAAAGATTTTGTAAAAAAAAATAGTGTGCTCTCAATCGCAAGTAATTTTACTGACTTTACCTATTTAATATGAATTCTGAAGCTCTCAGGTTTCGAGAATTGCATCAGCAATTGCATATAAAACTTTTTAAATAAAGCCAGAGAATGGGCTCATGTAAGCTATCATATTTAAGAAATGGACAGACCATAATGGATGGCATACAAATATTATGCCTGTGTAGACAGTTGTCAGGGTGTTTTCAAAGCCTACATTAAGAAGCTGTTTAACTGTTTTTTTTATGAAATAAACATTACAGGAACATTCAACAGCGATTCTGAATGGGATGATTAAATGCATAACACCATTGACTTGCGCATGAGTCTGGTGGATCAGTTTTCCTGTACAGACATGAATACCATTGCTGCACCAAAAAGAATACTTCAGGACTCTAAGGGGACATTTATTCACCATTATAAGTCACTCTGCAGTAAGATTGCTAAATACCAGCCCTTCCCCAGAAATCCACTCTATCAATGGGGTAGAAGCTCTCTTAATGTTATTTACCTTCACTCTTCAACTCTTCACTAACAAGTTATTTTATTAACAAGTTATTTCACTAACAAGTTATTTTACTAACAAGTTATATAGGCTTGTAACAGGCAGTCTGTGGAGTGGGGTGGAATGGCCAAGTCCTTCGTTTAAAAGTGCAGAAAACCTCACTTCTGTATTCCAATAAACCAGAAGGTTTCCCCAGCAAGTACTGGACAAAGTCTCTTCTTCAATGATCAGCACTGGACTTTCCCTTTAGACTTCCAGAGATTTTTGTTAACATTTCAGTCATGGGAACACTTTAGACCTGAGCTTATTTTACACAAAAGTAAAAACACTGTGCGTTTGTTTAAACTGTGTGTAAAGTCAGATATTTTGTGTGCAGTAATAGGTCTGTCTGTGCATGCAATATCTATTTTTACTAACAATTCATAAGAACCGTATTTATAAGTATTTCTATTTTAAGAAACCCTTTTCTGCATGGTACAGAAAACCTAGCGCAGTTTTAGCTTTCTGTGGAGAGATTGAGAAGTGAACTGACACGTAGATCACAATGTATGTGTAAACTCTGCAAGCTTTTCATTTAATATTTATCTGTGTGCCCTACTTTAAGTTTTCTTTTGAGGCACAGACACACCAGTGGTCTAATTTTCTGCCACATATGCAACAGACATTTTCATAGAATAAAAATCCTGTTCTGGCTGTGACTAAGTTAGAGTGTAACATTAATGAAAAATTAATCATTTTATTACCCTGGGCTTTCAACACTTTCACCTTCTTAAAAATAAAGATGCCAGAAGGAGTTGTTCATGTCATGCCATGGAAGAATCAGTTTATGTTTTCTAAAACACCTTTCTAATAAGAGACGTTTTTGTGAATGAGATGCATAAATGTGAAGAACCTTCTTAAAGTTTAAAGAACCGCCATATAATATAAATAACCCTTATATTGGTAAAGAATATTTACTTGTATGCCTTTAAGGGGTTCTTAAGTGCTTTTATGGCAAGACACCACAGGCAAAAATTATCCAGAGAATTTTGCTTTAAAAAATGCAAAGTAGTTCTGATGCCTCACATCACTCCGCATGTGTGTAGGGCAGCCGGCACCCTGGTGTTTACGGAGATGCCTCTGTGAAGTCTTTAGATTTGAATCTCAGGCCTGTCAGTGGCACCTCTGAGGTACCCTTGAGCATTGTACCATCACCACGCACTACTCCAAAGGAGTGGCGTCACTGACTGCCCATTGCTTCACTTGGTGAATGGGTTTAATCCAGAGAAAGCTCTTCAAACTATGAACTTCTCTCCTTGCCACATGGACCACTGGCCAATAAGCAAGACCAAAATGAGAATCAAAGTCCACTGCCGAACCAATAAAATCTCATTTTTCTGCCAATGCTAGAACATACCCAAAAATGTGAAAGTTGCGTGTTTAGTGAGAAGATCTGTAATAGATCTGTGTATCACTGTAATGTTCCAGTGATACACAAACTAATATTTATAGACATCCACACAGTTTGTTACCACACCATGTGACATTTACTAAATGTCAGTCGCAATATTTCCTGCTGCCACTAGCATGCAGAGCTAAAAGTTTATGTTCCTTAGAAATATGAGCTAGTAAATTTAGCTGTCCGAGTGGAGCCCAGTGAACCCCCAGGGTTAAAACAGCAACAACATCAGTCATGAAAATGTATGAAGCCTGTGTGACATGTTATTATATTACAGCCATGAAAAGGAGCAGATATGTAGTGCTGAGAAGCTTTAGTTAGTCTGTTAATGACCACATTGTCTTTTGGTCTTTTGTCACCTAATCAGTTCCACTAGCATGCTTCAACCATTTTTTATTGCTTGTAAAATATTAATTTGACCAGCACTTTTTGAGGCCTGTTTCTGTGTTCATTATACAGAAGTGATTTCTCTTCATAACAAACCAGTCTTCATGAAAAGTAATATTTAACAATGTGTCCTAGTCTCTGTCTGTTTCCCCCTTATCATGTGCTTCTGTTTTTGTTTCCTGGCACCCTTCCTTTCAGCTATGCCATTTGCCATTCATTGTGGCCGTATGCCCATGTTTGCTGGTCTTTGTCGATTACTCCGGTTTCTACTTTTATTAGTTTGTTCCTGGTCCATCTGTCATTAGATGTTTGATTTGTTCTTTTTTCTGCTATCCAGTAAGTCTACTCTTGTTTTTTTAGTCTTGGATTTCTTTAGATATCCTTTGTTTTCTTCATTTCCAAATGCATTTGTCGCCACTTCTGTGGTTTTGTAAACTGTGATACCACCGTATTTCCACTGTTCCATAATTTTGGGATTTAACTGATCAGGTTGTGCAGGATAAAGTGTTTGTATCATTTTCCTAAACTGAAATATAGCATAATTATAGTGACTAGAGTGCATGAACAAGACTATAGACTCACTACGTCACTGTGATTAGACTTCACCAAACCAGTCAGTTTACAATGATAGAATCCAGAGAAATTGTATTCTGTTCCCTTGCATGCAAGGACATATGAAGTGTCCTGAAGTCACCTAACAGAAAGTATCAGGTTATTACTTTCCCTTAGGCAGGATTATTTCATCCCTCTACTACCTGAAGAAGAACAGCCTTGGGCCTTATAGTGAGTACTTCTACTTGAAATACTATGCACACTGCTTGCCTTACAGGAGCAACTGTGTGGAACACATATACATCAAATATGTATAACACACATATAAATACTATGACTGTATATAGTCTCATTCATATTTAGGAGGGACAAGAACTATGAATACCTTTTCAAGCTTCCTGGGATTTGACAACTGGAGGTTCAGTACCAGCTCTACATGCCTTACTATGCTTGTCACCCATGCTCTCTTGGTTTCTGATGAGGGATCCACCTACATTAGTATGCAGTCCTATGCTTTTTCTGCAGTTTCAAAGTGGACACTTCTGAAGTGAGAGTCACAGTTGTTCTGTCACAGTGTCAAGAAGATCCACCCACACAATTGCCTTTTCTCCAAGAAACGGATGCCAAAAAAAATGACGCCTGCAAGAAGACACTGAAAACCAAGAACACTAATCTCTGATGGAGTGATTAGAATAAATTCTCCACAAATTCTTTGTATACACATATGGAATGTAAACTTCAGTTTGGGCTCTGGCTCACATCCACATGGTGAGGGCTTTTGGGAAATCTCACTGGCCACTGAAGAGAGACACACATGAAGGAGAGCATAGCTTTTTTTAAGAGAGTATAGCTAAGAACGTTAGTCAGCCATCACAATCCAGGAAATGGAGCCTCCAGTTTATCCAAGATTCTTAAGCATAATAACTGGGTAATATACATCTTCAGCTGCTTCCACTATTCCATTTTCACCCATTTCACCTCATGCCTGTTCTTTTCCAAACACCCAAACTACTAGACTCAACAACGACCCTCACTATGCTGAGCCTTTTAAAATAGGACAGGTTCCAGTGTGTCCTGCTGTTGTGACTGTGCACAGTATTGAGCCATTACATCTTGCCCTTGACCACTTACTTGCTCTCCGCAGAGTAAACTCTCTGTATTATATCTGCTACATATAAAAAAAACAATATACTCATAGTATAGCCATGCATCAAAGACAATGTCATAATAATGCACAAACATAGAAGTTCATAACAAAAGCTGCACTGTAAAAAATGTCCCTGTTAAATTACAGTAAGCTACTGGCAACTAGATTTGCTGGTATTTTACTGTTATTTTACAGTGTATCTACTGTATTAAAAACAATAGTTTAATACTGTAAAAATATTACATTGCGCTTTCTGTTTGTCATGGTCAGGCCAGTGGCCGTTTAGGGCCGCTGCTTTTTGGTTCATGTTTTGGCTATGTTTTGTTTCTGGTT
>JBBPDC010022476.1:0-12735 GCA_037974485.1 Hemigrammopetersius urotaenia | reverse complement strand
GTTTCCAGTTAAGTGTACCATATGCATCAGACGTTTAGCCAACGTTCTGTGGGCGTGACGTCTGAGGCTGAGACTATCCATTCCCTATCTACAGGGGACGGTCTCTCCCTGGAGCAACTGGGGGTTAAGGGTCTTGCTCAGGGACCCAATGGTGGTGTGCTGAGGATAGGATTCGAGCCTATGACCTCTTGGTCTACAGGCAAGTATCCTGCCACTAGGCCACCATCACCCCACACTATATTTGAATGAAACAATGTGATTAATCGAGATTAATTTAATCTAATTTTAAATAATTGATTTAATATGTGAAAGGTCAAACAGTCTGACAGAACACAGGATTTTTTCACCAACAAGGAGATTCAAAACAAAACATGTTTAATGTTAGTAGGGATTCATTCTTCCCGTCTCCTGTTAAGCCTCGCCTTCCACTGCGCCACCTGCTGACGGCTCTTCTGACTACACCTAAACAGGTGTAGCAGGAGTATGAACTGAATTCCAGCACCGATCACCACAAGGACGATGATTTCTCAGTGATGTTCGCCTGGAAGCTGAAAGGGGAAATAGAGTTTGGGTTTTCATCTCCTGACTGCCAACAGCAGTAAACTCTTCTGAATGTTTTAAGTTTTATCCGGTTGCGGAGCTGCGTGCTGCGGACAGGGGGCGCTGTCCAGGCTCAGGACTCCAGACCTGGATTCCTTCAGTTCTGCAAAAGCCTTCATAACGATCAGCAGTACGGAGACCGTGTCCAGAATCTGAAACCCAACCAGCATTAAATAACAAAGAACTTTCACTGCAGGAGAACTTCTAAACACAACCTGAAACTGAAATTAGGAAAGAGGGTCTCAAGGCCAGTATCCGAGATTTTTATCTGCATGCAGATAAACATTTATTTAAAAGCAGATAACTAGATCATACACACCAGGATTAGCATTAGATAAACATAGCAATAGAATTAATTTCTGTCCATTCCTGTATCATCATGAAAGTAATTAAGGTTTTGGCCCGGTAAACTGCACTTATGCCCAGAGAGCAGCAGGTGGCAGCAGAACACCTGAACTGGGCCTTCCCACAGAAAATAAAGGGGGGGAGGAGTTTTCAATGAGAATTCTTCACAGAGTGGAGGCTGAATCAAGTGAATCATGTAATATGTACTATATATATATATATGTGTGCGTGTGTGTTAACGCCTTGTTTATTTTATTGCCTGTGCAGCACACGTCTCGGCTCTTTTTCGCAGTGGTCAGGTCTCCCATTACTCTTGTTCATTCTACCTACTAAATGTCAGCAAACCTGTTAAAGTTTTTGACATTTTTAAGTAAACATCATAGCTACACATCACTGATGTAATATTGTCCATTTAAATTTGAACTTCATTAACCACACCTGAATAACCTCATCAATGAGGCGGTAAAGCCTTTGTGAACTGAACTCGAAGGAGAAAAAATGCAGACGTCTACAGAAGTGTGGTCCTTCAGGGAATCGTTACAGGTTGGCACCTCTGGATTTGGGCTTCGATGAAACCCTAGATTGTTTATGAGAGCCAGAAGGTCATGGGCTTGCAGTCTTCCTTCAAGGTCTCAAGGTTATCATTGGGCCATCGGCTCATTTCAGTGACTCATCTTTATAATTATTAATTTCAAACTCAGACAGTTTTCAGACTCAGATTATTTAGGATTCTGAAAGATACATATAGAAATAAAAGTAAGGCTGCTTGTCAAGCCATGTAGCTTGCTTGTTTAAGCTGTGGCTTCAGAAACAAGAGGTCATGGGATCAAACCCAAATCTTTGGCTTTAAGTCTTGCATGTCACACTTCATCTGATAGTTGAATATCCAAAAAATGAGCTGAGCCTCTAGCCTAGCTCTATAACTCACAGTTTAAGCTACAGTCTACAGTCTCAAAGACAGAAGGATTTGGAATCAAACTGGAGTCTCTAATTTTATGTCTTGCACGCCACACTTAATCTGAAAGTCATGTATCCTAAATATGTTAGACAGCCTGTCAACCCAGTAGCTCGCTGGCTTTAGTTGTGGTCTCAAAATTGGAAAGTTGCACGATCTAATCTACAGCACGTTTTAGTGATTTCCCTGGTTCACCTCTCTAGTTAATTGTCAGGTTTAGTGAATGTGTTTGAGTAGGAGGACCCTACTCAAAGGAGTAGGAGTAGGAGGTTCAAGTGTAGAATGTTGAGGGAAACGAATCTGGGTTGTTTGCTTTATGTATTGCATGTCACATTCAGCTGAAAATAAAACATCATAAAATTGATAAGGTTGCAGCCGGCTTAAGAACAGATAGCTGTAAGATGTAATCTGGCTTCTATGTCTTGGATGCCACATTTCATCTGAAAGTGAAATGTCCAAAAAAAAAAGACCTGTTAGCAGTGACACCTTGTGGCTCAGTGGTAAGAGCACTTCCGCCAAGCGCTGGAAGTTGCAGGTTCTATTCTTAGCCTTTCAGACCTCTTCTTAAAGTCAAATTTCCAAAAAAGGTGTACTTGCAGATCCTGTGGCTCAGTGGTAAGAGCACAGCTTCCAAAACCTGGAGGTGGTGAGTTCTAACCAGAGCCTTTAGCTTTATGTCTTGAACACCAAACCTCATCGGAGTCAAATTTTCAAAAAAAGACACAACAGCAGTGGGGTCCTGTGGCTCAGTGGTAAGAGCAATGCCTCCAAGACCAGGAGGTTGCAGGTTCTAATCTGAGCCTTTAGACTCATGTCTTGAACAGCAGAAGTCAAATTTCCAAAAAAAAGACGTGTTAGCTGCAGGATCCTGTGGGATGAGTGATGCATCTTTGCAAGGTCTTGGGTTTGAATCCAGAGCAGGGGTCTCCACACACACACAGTATGTCAGTACATTAAGAAAAACAACTGTTTTGTTCACATATGCACACACAGCTGACACATCTAGCAGTTAATTAGTATTTTATTAGTAAACAGGCTGAATTGAAATTAGCTTAAGGTGGCTGTAAACATTTTCACCACTGGGCACTTTCACTTCAGGTCACTTCTGAAAACCTCATACTTTAAAATCCAGCCTTAGAGAACAACAGTCTAGAATGTCTCAGTTAAACATTAAAGATCTTTTATATCTCCTACAGCCTAAAACAACATCCTCGTGATGAAGCATTGACCTCGTGCTCCCGCTGGGGGGCGAGCAAAGACCACTTTAAACTGTGAGCAAGACAAAACAGACAAGGTTTTATCAGAAAAAATGGTGGCATCCACTTGATAAAGATTGTATCCACAATATTCAAAGCATCTTCAGAATAAAAATGAACAGAAAGAGAAACACATGCATTTACAAAACCATTTCAAAATTCATTTATTTACAATTTCTCAGTGCCAACAAAGACACAGTTCACAGTCTCCACATGTGTATCCAGTGTCTCTAACAGTTCACAGGCAATCAAAGAGGATGAACGCTGACTTAGCTAAAAGCAGACATGTAGAAATACACTTGACATAAAAACAGGTAGTAATCAGTAACAGCAACACCCTCCTTTTCATGGAAGAAATCCACGTGGCACAGTTATCACAGTGTTAAGTGATGTGGTTTTAACTATTTATAATGAATATTTGACCAGAATTCGCTCTTGGAAAAATGCCCACAAGGCTTTTGGCACCATGGGATTTAATTCAACCCTGGTTTCCAGTTTTGCTATAAAGTAGGCAGCAGTTTGGTATTGGATGAAATATGGCATAAATAATTTACACTATATGGACAAAAGTATTGTGAGCGCTTGACAAGCACTTACACCAACAGGGACTTTAATGACATTGCATTCAAATACATAGACTTTAATATGGAGTTGGTCCCCCTTTGCAGATATAACAGCTTCCACTCCTCCTGGAAGACTTTGGAGTTTCTGTGGGAATTTGTGCCCATTCATTCTGTAGAGCAGATATCAGGCACTGATACTGGGAGAAAACCTGGCTCACAATCTCCGTCCCAGATGTTGGATGGGGTTGAGGTCAGGGCTCTGTGTAGGTCAGTCAAGTTCTTCCATATCAAACTCATCCAGTCATGTGTTTATGGACTCTGCTTTGTGCACTGGGATATAGTCATGTTGGAATAGAAAGGTCCTTCCCCAAACTGTGTCCACAAATTCTGAAGACTTGGGATGGCCCTACCTTGGAAAACCGGCATGTCCCAATACTTTTGTCCACATAGTGTATGTAACATGCATCTTTGCCTGGTGATTATTTATTACCAGTTATCTACAACCTCTGGCATCTGCATTTCACTAATAAATTTGCATTTAGAGTCATACAGATCACTGTCACAGTCATGACTTACAGGAAAAAACAAACAGATAAAACTGTCCCTGAATCAGTAAACGTGGGAAAACGTGTTATTCACCACTCGGTGCTCAGCAGAGGCCTGAAAAGACCTTTCTGAGGATCACACAGTATAACATATAGAAGTTAATTCTGTATAGCACTTAGGGGATGAGAAATTAAAGCATACTCCACACATTCAGCTTTAAAACACTGTCCAGAGGTGATCATACAAAATAATTGGCAAAATACAGATATACTAGAGCTTCAGATATAGCAATATCTATGTCATGAATATCACAGTATATTTGACTGATAATGGACTGGAAAACTCCTTCATTAGGCTGAACGCTGAACACTGGAATAGTTCATAGTTATACAGGTGGCCTCACAACATTCAAACTGTTCAAAATAATACAAATAAAAAACACGTAACAGTAAACAAAGGTAAACATTCATTATTGGCCATTTGTTACAAAGTCTAAATACAACTCATTATACAAACTCCTATTAACAGCTAAAGTACAAAAGAACTACTGTACACATTACTTACACTTTAAAAGCCATCGTTTTTAGACTGATGAGGTCTATGAAGGAGGTTTTTCGCAGGCACAGTGGGAGTGTGTCACTAACTATTTCACCAATGCCATCCAGTGGAGTACTGAACCATCCATATGTCTTAGTCAGTACTATGGCATGCTGGGAAATGTAGTAGGTAGCACCCCCTCGGTCTCGAGGCACAATTTACAAGTCGTTCCCTTTTTCTTATGAAGGTATGGCCAAGTTCTGGCCAAGGTCTCCTTAGGAGCGTAGTGATCTGCCGGGCTGGGACTATCCTCCACAGAAACACTGGCCAGCTACATCGCACCACACATCAGAGTGTAATCCCAGAGCTCCTTCATATGGAGGTTTCGTTGCTTCCACTAAGAGAGATCATGAGACACACAGGTTCAACATTATTCACACACACATTACAGGTGTCCAGACATCATAAAGGTCAGAATTCAATGCACTGCCTGTGACATCTTGCTTTTCAAAATCTTGTTAATAAATGAGTGTTCTTATAAATGATATATAGAAATCTGCTGAAGCAATAAAAAAGAAAATGAAGGAAAAGAGGAAAAAACGTTATCCACTTGATGGGATGTCAGCTGATTAGCTTTGTGGCTAATGTTGCTAACAAGCACAGGACCTCAATAGTTACCCAAATTGCATCACCAAGACTTCTCTCAATCCACCTAAACCACATCCTGGCCCTCATTAAGGTGGCACAGACTCGTTAGTTCAGAAAACAGACGATATCAGGACTAGTATTTACAAGGCTGTGGTAAGGAGGATTTATCTTGGGTGATATTGATTTATATTTATGACGCTCGCTGCCACAAGAATAGATTGTAGATTCTAGATTCCATGAAAACATGAAGGCATCTCAAGTCGTCTAAAATGGTGTTCAGCTACACATTCCGGATGCCAAAAAAGCTTTGGTAATGAATTTTTATGGAAAAAAATGACAATTATTCACAGATTTTAAAAAAACATGGCTAATAGACTGTATGGGGTGCAAGTGGAACATTTTTGCCTTTAAGGTAGAAGGCTGGACCTTTTTGTGATAAACGGGACGGAATGAGGATCAGGAAGGAGATGGGGAGTTGTTGGGGTGCAAAAACTTCCTGATCCCAGGGCGTACGCCCTAATCACTAGGCCACCAGCTGTGATTTTATGTAGAGCATATCAATGTGTTCCTTGTATTACTTGTATTTTTCACCAGACATCTGTTTTAACTCCCTCAGTACTTCATTAAATGAAATCAGGAGCTGCTGATGGAGTTTCACAAATCCTTTATTACACACCGAGAATTGCTTTAACATCTGCATAGGTGCCAAAGACTTTTGCACAGTATGGGATAAGATGTGAGATTACGAGGAGGAGAAGCTCCAGATGTGTTCCTGTCCGTGAAATCCATTAAACCAAAACAGTCCAACTTTTAATACCAATGAAGACTCTCTGAAGAGTGTGGAGCTAAATGTTGCTAAATATCACAATTAATTCAATAAATCATGACTCAGAAAGGAAAATGTGTCTCCAAACTAATGCACAGTGTGTGAGATGGTTAAAGGAGAGGAAAGAGTTTATGGAACTACTCACTCGGAGTCCGTCTCTTCAGCTGCGGGGGCGGGGCTCGGGTCCAGCTCCATGGTGACGCCGTTGAGTGCTGTGGTGATGGAGAGTGTGGGGGTTTTTATTAAAATGCTGTTGCTCTCTGTGCCAGAGCGGAGGCCTTCGTTGGACCCTTCAGATGGACTTTTGTACGGGACGGTGGGGGTGGGGGGGTTATAGTCACTCAGCTTCTCCCGTAAGCGGTTCTTCATGTTCTTGTCGGACAGCGGGGGAGGGTAGGTGATTTTATTCTTCAGAATGCCTGTGGGAGAGGTGGAGAACTGGGATTAGGGACAGTTGGGGTGCGGTGGGGGTGGGGGTGGGGGTGGGGTGGGGGGGTGGATGGGGGGTGATGTGTCCTTGAACATACAAAATGGGATCTTTTATGAGACAGGGAGGGCTAGAGGTCAGAAGGAAGGAAGAGAAGGAATAACAGTGGTAGATGTGAAGAGAGAACTTGTGTTAACAGTAATGTGTGATTCATGAATGTTTGGGTTTCATTTTTTAAATGATTTTAATCAATTTTAAATAATAATTGCCATCCTGTTTTTGCTGGCTGTCAAGATGAAAACAAAATGGGAGGTCTGTTGGAATCACCAGATACATTATTTATTTATAAAGTGATTCTTGACATATAGAAGTCACAGTAATAACTGCGGATCATGTTAGTCTATAAATAATTTCTAACTAGTATTTCTATATATTATATACTTTCAAATTATACTTCATTTTCAGTTGTAAGCAGGAGGAGAGATGTACTATTATTGTTTACTTTTTAATCTTTCTTCATTCCTTCTCATTGTAGTCCTGGCCAACTCTAGGACTCTAGGCCAACTTGGTGGTCCCTTGCTACTTGGGCGGGAGGGTGAAGACGCTACCATGTTCTTCCTTCCTGCCATTAATGAAACACCATTGGACAGCTCTACACGCTTGGAGGAGAACACTAACCACCAGTTCTGTAATATCAACTAAAATATGGCCACATTGTTTGGCATCACACTGTGAGGCATTTGAAACCTCCTCAGTTAGGGGAAGATCTGAAGTAAAAGTTTTTATTTTTTTCCTTTAATCGAATAAAAGTTTGAATGTAGACAAAACCTGTCAGTATGTATAATATAAATGTAATTAATCGCATACATTTAACAAAATCATATCTAGATAACGCAGCAAACCAACAACCATCAGTCTAGGCTTGTATGGTTCCATGCAGAAGGTTGGATACTGCTCAAGGATATTTTCTTCTTTTTTTTTTTGAAGTAGAAAAAGAAAACATATCACGCAGTTAATGTGATTTTGCAGTGCAGAGAGCTGAGGGGAAAGCCCCCCCCTGCTCTTTAATCTCTTACATGTGCTCATCCTTTCCACCCTTCAGCAATATGAACTGTAATCAATAATAAAGCCTTGAAAGTATTCATGTTTATCTCGGACCTCTCCGGGGCAGCTGGTTGCTGCTGGGCTGGCTGGGTGGGCCTTCATTCTGGGAAAGCTCTCCATTAGGGCCGAGTTTATCGGCCTTGTCCAGCTCCACGTTGGCTTTGGTCTCCACTCTCAGTTTTTCTGGGCCACCGGTCCCCTCGCTCTCACTGGCTGTGGGAGGCTCCACTGGCCAGTAAGGCATCACATGATTTGACACAGCATCAACTGAAAAAAGACAGGACACGGTCATCACACTTTAAATCCTACAGTGCTTCTCAGCTGAGCTTTTAATTCCCAGATTAAATATAATTGTTACAAAAAAGTATATAATAATTGCAATTATAAGTCTTAAAAACCTAAAAAGAGATTAGAGCAAACCATGGTTCTTTGTCAAGGTTTCCTAATAAAGGCTATAAGGGGTTATCAGCTACAAAGATTACAAATATCAAACATAGCTTGCTGTTAGGCCAAATTAAAGGCTTTAGTTTCCATGGGGTGAGGACGTGGAAATGGGCAACATTAATGGAAAAAATGCAGCCTGATTGGCAGGAGGACAAACTTGACATCCGCTCAATTCCAACAGAGAAACCTCAAAAGAGCAAGAATCTCTAAAGTGAAATGATAGATATGGTTCTTTTTCTCTACATCAATCAGCAAACAAGAGATCAAAAATAAGCAATTATGGAAATAAAACTGATGGTGTTTTGATGAAAGATCCTTCAGTACCAAAAAAAAAAAGATAAAAAATAAGCCATTAGTACCTTTCGGAGTGCTATGAATGGGACTTCTCTCGTTGTTCCATTTAGGCTTGGAGCTCCTCTCCTCTTCCTCACTGTCAGATGAACGAGAGGAAGCGTAAGAGCTGCTGTGTTCATCCACTGAGAGCTCGCTGTCTGAATCCGAGTCTGAATCACACACAAACACACACAGAAAAAAAACCATTACCAGCTAAAACTCATTTTTACTGTCACCAGGACTTAAGGAAAAAGTACAGACAAGAGTATCTTAAATGAGGAGTTTTGGAATAATGAATAATTTGGACTCAGAAAGCAGAAAGCAGATAGCTTAGGTTCTAAAATCTGATTGGCTGAGCCTAATTTAAAGCCAAATTAAAATGCATGGTATATACACATGACCACAAACATGAACTGTTCTCTGCATTAATGTGCTAGATTATTAAAAACACTGCAATACGTAACTACAGGTGTGAAGGCAAAACAAGACTAAGCCTTGTAAAATTAATAACCAACAATAAATATAAATAACCAACAATAAATAAATAAAACTGTTAACTCGTTCACTACCTTCTCTCATTTTTCTCTTCCTGAAGAATAAAGATGAGTCCTCCTCGTTGCTTTGTGTTTTCCTGCCTTTAGGGGGCAGACTGTGCTTTTGCTCCCCTCTAAAAACACACAGGTCATGAGGGACATGTTAACGTCAGTCCTAATAACTCAATGCAACATTCCTGAAATGTCGTAAAAGTGTTTTAAACTACTGTAAAAACAAAACGAGGACACATGAAACTCTTATACTAAACCTGTGGGCTCAGTCCTGTGCGGTGACACCAAGAAAGACACGAATAAACCTGGTTGTAAACTAATATGACAAATATGATCTCATAACTTGGCTCAGCCTGCGTGAAGGCCAGACGTTTCATGTTGGTCTTACGTGTGTAACACAGTACCCTAAAGGAAATTAAGTCAGGGTATCATACAGTCTTACATGTTGTAAATTTAATTAAGGTATCATACAAGCCTTTCTACTTTTTATACTTAGATATGAGTGACTGGTGTTTGTTTTTTTGAGCTCATATTCTATCAAATGATGAGATCATTTCAGATCATTTCAGAAATGACTGAGGCAGCTGGTGAAACAGCTGCAATAAGGACACTTGAGTCTGCAGCTGTGGGTTAGTTTCAAATGTCATATTCTGTTTCAGGTGACTACGTTAGGCCTTATTAGAGAAAACTGATTAAAAAGATGTAGGGATCACAGAGGTCAGAGTCAGTGGTACTCTCCATGCTGACAAAAGAGCAAAGGAAGAAAAACTGAGATTGATGTTTTACCTTCAGAACGCTCACACCGCCGTGTGTTTAACATAAAATTTTAATTACATAGAAACTCCACTTTGTCACTGATCTAAATAAGCCTTTAAGGCGAAGTCTCTGATTGTGTCCTAAACTTTAAACCTTCACAGAAATCTAAAACTAACCCTTACTCTGGTTCTAAACTTGACGCATAAGCATCACTTTATCATTCTTGAGAACCAGATAATTTGTTAGCAATTTAATAATATAGATACGTTATTGGGGGCGATCCCTATAAAGAAAACAAATAAAACAATGTGCAATGTGCTCCTGTTTCTTGGCTTTTTGCAATGATCTGTTTTCCTCCAGTTTTCTTGGCTGTGGTTGTTTACGTTCTCCATGTGCCTTTGTTTACTAGCCATGTGTTTGTTGCCCTGGATTTAGACCCGCCCCCTGGTTATCCTGATGACCTGTGTCCTATTCCTGTCTCCTCCCCTGCCCAGGTTTTTCCTATTGTCAAGTGAGGATATATATATATATACATATATATATATATACACACATATTAGGGGTGGGCATAGATTAATTTTATTAAATCTAGATCTCATTGTAATATTGGAATTAATCTAGATTAAAATGGCTCATTTGAATTCTGCCAAAAGTCTAAAGCCCCACCCCCAAAATGATCCCAACGATGCCTATTTTTATAGTGTAAACCATAAATATGCCTCCAAATGTTCTCCCAGATCACTTTAATTTAATTCTGAACTCAGTTTAATATATTACCCTTAAAGAAAATGTAAATATAAACCCCAGGTTTAAATACGGAAAAGTCAGGAATGAGAGAGAGACAGAGAGAGTAAGAGAGAACGAGAGAAAGACAGAGAGAAAGAGTAAGGGAGAGCGAGAGAGAGTAAAAGAGAGAAAGAGAGAGAGAGATAGCGATACAGAGACAGAGATGGAGAGAGAGAGAGAGAGAGAAAGAGAGAGAGAGAGAGAGAGACGATCTGCGCGCTCCGGAAAAGTCACAAACGAGAGAGAGAGAGTAAGAGAGAGCGACAGAGAGAGCGAGACAGGTTTAAAATGGCCCAGCACTAATATATATATATATGGGTTGACAATAGTGAGGATATATATATATATATATATCATATATAGACTTTTTATATAGACTATTTTTATTTGTGATCTATTTTATCATTTGTATCATCATCTGTTCACAGTTTCAGTCCGGAAATCAAGAGAATAAACTTCCTTCCAGTCCAGACCCAAGAACAGAAGGGCTGTACCTGAGTGTGTAGGCGAGGTAGCTGCTGCTGTGGCTTTTGCCTGATCTTGCTGAGCTTTCCAGTGACACAGTGGACTCTCCGATTGGCGTCCGGTACAGACAGCTATCCTCTATGTATGTATTTCCATTTAGAGAACGCTGCACAGGAATAAAAGTCAGAGCTTGGTCAGATTCTTACATCATTTTAATCACTATAGTAGAGTGTTACCAAGTTTTAACACCTACAGAGCAAATCTGAAGCAACATTGTAATATAAATGTTATATAAATGTATGCACAAGTATTTTATAAAGCACATTGGCCAGTCCTCACTTTAGCCACACTCACAGTGAGCAGAGTGGCGTGTGTGGTGCTGGACTCTTCAGTTGACCCCTTCTTTCCCGTAAAGACACTTTTCAGGTTCTTCCTCACATCTTTATTGAGGATACAGTGGAAGAAGAAGATGCAAATACCCTAAAACGGGGGGAAAGAGAAAATATGTACATTCATCACACACATAAATTCACCTTAGCCCTGGGGAAGCTGAAATACTGGTTAATAAAAGAAGCACTGTTTGATATATATTTTATTAATTTAGTTTATCACATACACTATTTTCATCTTACAATACACCTTACAATAATTGTGTCTATCTAGTTGCACTCAGTACATTGTATGTTTTCTTTTGATAAATTCTTTAATGTCATTTGTTCTATGCACCTACACCAAGAAAAATGATGGATGCTTGTGGATATTATGACGACTCAACATACTAGGTAAGAAAATAAAGTTTCTCAAGGAATGACTTCTCACTAGATCCTAACTGAAGCAGTTAGATCTCTGAAACTGGTGCAGTATTAGGTGCAATATTGTAAACATGCAACACAATAACTGCAATATCTACAATGCATTCTCCCCGGCGAGTACTTGTATTAAAAAAGAAACCTCTAAATCTCTCCTTTGTGTGGATATTACCACCCTCTTTGTACAGTGTTTTATATAGTCTATACTATTAGTAGATTGCTCTATTCTCCGCTTTATTTTTTATTTCTCAAAATTGCAACGTGACTCAGAGAGCTCTGCACAAGAATTCCGATGGACTGTTGGTCTTATGCACAAACGGCAAATCTAGCCCCTGTGAAAATGGAACATGCTGTCTGCCTGCCATGTTTGGCTACAAATTTAGGTTTTGCTTCTTTTTATAGCTCACAGTAAGTCCTAAACCACACTGACAATTCTGCACCACCTTAATGAAGAGATGAACAAGATTTATGTTTTGGGAATGTGCCTCTATCTTTCCATTTTCTAAGCCACTTATTCTTAACTGGGGTCACGCAGATGTTGACCGATCTACTATATCTGGAATAAGTCAAAAACTAAAATTCCCTTCTCAAAGAACTATTTCACTATTAGTTATTAACTACTGATAACAACAGGTCAAAATCATCAGAGAGGTTTGTAGTGTTTTTTTATGCTGATTTCAAATCTGTGTTTAGTTTTTCCCGCATGTACAGTTTTTGTGATGAAGCTAGTTCTATACTGCATTATAGTTGGTATAATGATCATATAATAATCATATGCTGAGCGTTTTTG
>JBBPDC010022446.1:0-12735 GCA_037974485.1 Hemigrammopetersius urotaenia | reverse complement strand
GAGAGACAGAGCTACAGAGAGAGAGACAGAGAGAGAGAAAGAGATAGAAAGAGAGAGACAGAGCTACAGAGAGAGAGAAAGAGATAGAAAGAGAGAGACAGAGCTACAGAGAGAGAGAGAAAGAGATAGAAAGAGAGAGACAGAGCTACAGAGAGAGAGACAGAGAGAGAGAAAGAGATAGAAAGAGAGAGACAGAGCTACAGAGAGAGAGGCCAAATCCACCACTTTCCCAGTCACTCGTAAGTGAAAAACCTCCTACCTGGACCGGATGTAAAAAGACTGCTCCTCATCCTTCATGCTTGTGTCCATTGAGACGCATATTAAGGAGTTCTGGTTAATAAAGGACAAGAAACTGAAACAAGCAAAGAGGAAGCAGACGTCTACGTCTATCTTCGCACCGAGTGTGATCGACAGACTGGAGGCGCTGAAGAAAAAAGCGGCAGGGAAACATGAGAGGAGTCCGTGTGTGTGCGTATGTAAGAGAGAGAGAAAAAAAAAAAACACACACCCTCACACACACACACACACTCAACAGCTACTATTTCCCCCAGCGAAGAAACCGTCCACCTCAGGCCTCCTGCTCCTCTTAACCTCCTTCCACTTTCATGCTCAGCTGGCACCCGAGCACCTCTGGGAGGGAACAGCAGGTAAAGGCACGGGAGGCATGAGGAAATCCACTTAATAATCACCTTCAACGGAAAACAAGCGCGCAGAGGCTGACTCAAACACAATCTTATCTCGGGCACACAGCGGCCAACAATGACTTTTCATGTGATGACAAAACATTTCATGCCATCACTGTGTGTGACTGTGGTGCTGTCATGATGTACATTCTCAACACAGGAATCAATGAGCAGGCCATTGTAATGATGAGGCATAGCATAAAAAGGGGCATGATAAAGCATATAAAATCTTATTTCCCTACAAAAAAAAGATGCTACAGTGCACTTTTCTCCACTTTCTTTTAGATTTCTGCCCTTTTTCACACAGAATCTGCTTTTATGGAGTTTCTATGTCTTCCTTTGTTTCTTTTATTTGAAGAAAAGCAAATGACCCTTGTGTATGATAATAGGCTACATAAATAAACTTGACCTGACCATGCCTTGACTGTCACTGGAGCGGCACCCTCAACGGCACATTTCAGTGCATGACGGTTCCAGATTCCACTACAGCTCTATTTTTAGCATCTTCATTTTTTCATATTTACACATTCAACAGTACATTTACGGTTTGTACCTAAAATGTACCTATGCTGTACTCTTTTTACACCCCCCTCCAACGGTGTACTGCTGTGTTTTACAGTAAGAAAGCCCAATAGATCTGGTTTGGGACACTATGAGTGAAACAAAGCATTGAAATATTGTGATGTTGCCAGCATCAATCAACAACCCAGTTCAGCACATTCCCACCATATTCACCCTTCACACCTTCCAGTTCTGGTTTCATGAGTTAATGGTGGCAGAACTGAACAGTCATCATTTTTCTTCATTCAGATTTCACTCTAACTTTTAAACTGTTTTCAATATCGAACCATAAGCCCTGAATTGTCTATTGAACTGAAAAGTGAGTCGACCGTGTTACACTCCTAGGCAATGCCGCTATATAGGACTTTTTAAACCTTTTCATTTTGTACGACATGTGGCAGGCCCCACACACATTCGGGGGCATGCTTTGGATTTGGTTGTCAGTTGTTTCAGACCATAAATCTGTCTTTAAAAAAAAAGGATTTAAAAAGATCTAAAGAAGGGTAAATTGTGAATGGTTTGCTAAGCATTTTTCTGATATGAAAGCCAATATTAGAGCCAGTATCTCACCTCCACCATTATGTATTGTATTGTTCATTTATACACACATATATATATACATATGTATATAATAGTAAACATATATGTACAAAAGTACTATATATATTTGTTAACATTTATCTCAGTTATAAATATAAATCCATATCACGTATTCATATTGTAGATTTATTATTGTATATTATATTTGCTCAGTATATTGTTTATTGTATCTTTTAATATTGTTGTTTTTATAGTGTTGTACTTGAGAGACACCATCTACCGGAATCAAATTCCTTGTATGTGTTCGCTTGGCCAATAAACGCCATTCTGATTCTGATGTGTAGAAGTTTCACCCCCTACATGTGGACTGAGGTCCAGAATCAGTTTGCTCCAGTATCCTTGGAGGAGTTAAGGGAGATTGTGCAACACCTAAATCATTCCTCTGCCCCACTGATACTCTTCTAGCTAGCTTTTTTTCAAAAACATACATCCCCTCAGATTCAAGACACACTCCTTGTATCAGGATGTGTTTGACTGTTTTACGTTCGCCAACCTTCAGAAACTTAGTTTGAGAACCTTGTTCTCAAGAAACCTAGTTTGGATCCTAATAATTTGAATAATTGGTATCAATATTGCCCTTTTTATCAAAGGTTCTGAAGACGGCATTTTCTAATTAACTGGAAGACAATATGCTTGAAGTATTTCAATCAGTCTTTCAATTAAAAGAATTCTAAATGAAAATGTTAGTGTCTGCTGACTTGGGGGGGCATCTCGGTCTTAGCTTTGCTAGATTTAACTGCGGATTTTGATACTGTGGTTCATTGTATCTTATTAGACAGACTGAAGAACTGGGTTGGGTTATCGGGTGTACTGTTAAGGTTTTTATTTTATCTATCAAACGGGAAATTTGTCTTGTGACAACACTCAATCTTTTCTTATCTTTCCTGTGGGGTGCCACAGGGGTCTATTCTGGGTCCACCTGGGTCCGTTTTTTTTTTTATCTGTTGTTTTAACATTGCTTTTCATTTTTATTCAGTCGACACACTGCTTTATCTCTTAAGCAAAAATGTGAGTGCGTCAGTAAGGAATTTGGGCATTATGTTTGATTCTCAGTTGCAGTTTTCACAAGATGTAAAGAATGTAGTCCAGTCATGCTTCTTTCAAGAAAGATTGCTAAAATTAGACGTATGATTTCTTTTCATGATACAGAAAGGATTATCCATGCATTTATCTTATCGCATCTGAACTATTGTAACTCCCTATTTACGTGAAAATCTCTGCCACAACGTCAATTAATTCAAAACACGCTGGCTGTGCTTTTAACAAAAACAGGACGATTAGATTCAATTAGTTCAGTGCCTCTTCACTGGCTCCCAGGAAAGTTTAGAATTGATTTAAACATTTTATTGTTACTTATCAAACTTTTGTTACACACACACACACACACACACACACATTTTGTATTGTTTAGTGTCCATTGTTATTGGACACTAAACAATACAATTATCCGATTGCTCAAACACAATTATAACCTACCAACAATTTCCACACTAATCTCAGTTTTCAGCTAGGAACCCCAAGCGCACCACCCTTTCCCTAAACACTTTAGGAAAAGCTAAAGTATGATCTCCAGACCGTTTCTAAGTCTGTAATCTGTAATCAGTGCTACAGTTGCCTGTGCAACAGCACAGTCTTTATGCATCAGCCTTTCTGGTCTGGTCTGTATTAATATCCTGCTCTGCCCACTCATCTATGGGCCTTTTTTTTACTCCTGAGCTTTTCCAGAAAGGCTGGTCGCTCCCTGAGGCCATTAACAGCACAGTGGCTGCTCTGTCCAGTCGCCCCAGATCTCCAGCAGGTAGGTGTTTTCCCTGAAGTTGGCCAATGTTTCTTATTCCTGCCCCTGGAGTTCCCCTGCACAGTCCAGTCCTCTTCCTTTACTCTGAGACGCCTTCTGAAGGGCTTAACGTTTAGAGGGCACCATGATCCAGGGGTGCTGAAGCGGTTTGATTCACAGGGAAATCTATTAACAGCACTTTAGACCAGTTCAGAGGACTAACTCACTACAGAACCACATATAACAACATCTGTTGATCAAATCTGTGCAGAAACAGACTGAGAGTGTGCTTGCGGCCTGTATCTTTCTTTGGAGTGCAATCACATGTCGCTTTCTCATAGAAATGCAATCTGGTTTTATTTTTTTATCTACAGTATTTATATCCACATCTCTTAATGACCACATGGCATAAGGCCTGTAGTACAGAACGTTTTCTAGCGAGTTCTGATTTTATATTTTTACATCGTTCTTGTCTCTGAGTCTCAGAGTGGCTCTGTGCAGTAGTAACATAAGCCATTTCCTCTGGGATCAATAGGTTAGAGTCTAATCATTAAAATCCTTCTACATTTGTTAGTTAAACCCAGCCTCATCCATACTGATGTAAATGCCCTCACATATAGGACACACTGAGGTGTAGGATATGTCAGGACAGATTTTGTGGCTATGTAATGTGTGTGTGTGCGCGCTGTAGTTATTCTGTGTTTGTCAGTCTACGCCAGCTTTAAACCAGAATACTTGTGTCCTGTTAAATGTATTTAGCCGACAAAGCAATTCTTGTGAAGCTTAAAGGAACTGACCAATAGTCACCAGTAGGAATGACATGATTTGAATTATGCTAATTGGTGATTAATGGGTTTCCTGGACAAACACAGCATTGTCCAAAATGTCTTGGTGGGCTGAAGCATCAAAACCGCCCTTCACTGGAAGTAAGTAGCCACATGAATTCAACAAGTAATACTTTAATACTTTTCAAGTGTGCACATTTGTACACTTGTTCGTGTTTGTTTAAACATGTAATGATTATCTGAATATATTTATCTACATATTATTTCTTCTATTTCTTCTATATTGCCATCTCACAGATGTTCTGGGGCTCGTTTCACTATTCATTAAAGTAAAATACAGTAAAGTGAACACACCACATAGTGTGAAATTCTCTCTGCGCATTTGGATATATTCTCAGGGGCCTGCCACCAATGAGGGGCACCTGGGGTTGCAGTGTGTGGGGTCGGTACTCAAGGGAACCTCAGTGATGACACTAGGATTTGAACCCACAACCTTCTGATTGCAGGGACAATGCTCTAACCACTAGGCCACCCATCTACTTGTATAACTGTGTTTGTGACAAATTAAGAATAATGACTGAACAATTCCTTTAAGCCAGAGAGAGAAAGTATGTATAAGCTGATCTATAGTTCATTCTGTTTTACTGACACACAGCGATACAGTTTTAGTGATGTTTTTGATAAGATGCACCATTTTTAAATTCGAATTTTAGTCTGAAACTTAATTATGGTGTCTCAAGTTGTTTAAAAATGCTGGATAACTGTATGGTCAAGGTCCATATCAGGGAAGCTGGGCTGAAGTGCAGATCTACCAAAACCGACCTGTAAAATTTGGGATGACATTTTGTCTAGAATACTGTTACAGAGACGTGCTGCTTATTTATGAAGGGTTACAAATTATGGCTGTTGGTTAATCATTATGGAAAGATCGGTCTCTGTAATATGCAAATGTGCCTCCAAACAATTACAGTGTTTCAGAGAGGCTGACCAATCACAGGGTGTTCTGGAGAATGGATATTTTCAGCTAATCTAACAAAAGTTGTGTGCGTATACACACACACATACATATATAAAATACTTAATTATATAACAGATATGTATATAATAAAATGATTTTGTGATGGTATTCCATAATATAATAATTCTATTGTTATTTAACCAACTGCGTGCTGT
Organism: Hemigrammopetersius urotaenia; assembly: GCA_037974485.1. Classification (NCBI taxonomy): domain Eukaryota; kingdom Metazoa; phylum Chordata; class Actinopteri; order Characiformes; family Alestidae; genus Hemigrammopetersius; species Hemigrammopetersius urotaenia. Next base: position 7,156 of record JBBPDC010022446.1, on the reverse strand, counting down.
TCCAATATTATTCTGCTTCCACATGCAACACTAAGGCTCCTTCTGGTGTAATTGTAAGCCGAGAAAACAACAAACAATCCAGCTGTCAGGTGTGTAAGACAGGCAGCACAATTTAATTTACTTTTTATATAAAAAGCCACAGCACACAGTGTGTACAGCACAAAACAGCTCTCTGTATTTAACCCATTCACCCAGTGAGGCAGAGGTCAGCCAGGAACACAGCACCCAGGGGGCAGAGTGTGGAGACGGTACCTTGCTCAAGGGTACCTCAGTGGTGCCACTAACAGCCCTGGGATTCAAATCCAAAACCTTCTGATCACAGGGGAAACTCCCTAACCACCAGCTCCCAGTCTCCTCCTCAGTCTGTGTGGAGTGAGTTACAGGCCTGTCAAATAAAAGGTCTGTGTTAAAGAACTCCAAACAGCTGGCCCATCTCATAAAAAGAGTAAAAGAGTGAAAGAGCTGGACCAGGTGGGGGCTGGCGATGTCCAGGAACAAACCTGAGATCTCCTAACAAATTCAAAATAAAACCACACAGACTTGAAGTGAGGCAGCAGTGCGGCATCTGACCGAGCTCCAGGCTGGATTCCTCAGTTAGGCTTGGTCCTGTCACTCCTTCAGGATCCACCGGAGAGAATAAAGTGCCTGGAGTTTGGTACTTGCTACAAATAATTCAAAGATTTCGAGCAGAAAAGACAGAAGAGAAAATACCCCAGCGACTGCAATCGCACTGTACTGTATGTGGACATTCTGAACTGAGTTTACACCGTTTTGGAGCGGGTTCCGATCCAGTCCAGATGGTGGAGCAGAAGGAGAAGGTTCAGTAAACTTCTTTAAGACATTTCCATGTCCTGGATTAGCCCTGAGTCCCCGCAGGCTGGATAAGGAAACAAAAAGACACATTTTTACCTGCGAAGGGTCTCAGGGGAAGACCATGTCCTGAGGCTCAGAAGGTCCGAGGTCCTGGAGCTCCAGTTGGAAGAGAAGGAGAAGGTTTCAGAGCAGTGCTGGCCTCTCCGCCATGTTTCTGGAAGTGCTCCTCACTTTTTCAGGCTTTGGGAGGAAAAAGTGTTTGAGACTGGGAGGCAGATTTCAGTTCACGCCCCTCAACGAGTGTAAGATTACACCTCACGCACCCACACACACACTCGGGGCTTTAAATCAGCCCAGAGAGTCGATTCACACACAACCTGGGGGGAATTAATTCCGAGGGAGTTTTCCTGATTTTGTTAGTTTTTCTTTGTTTTTTCTCGTTTTCTCTATTTTCCCCCCGATTTTGTCTGGTTTACTGTTTACTCTGAGTTCAACCAACAAACCGACAATGTCCTATTTTATCATAATATGCAGAATAAATAGCATTTCGAACAAGCATATTACAAATTACATTATATATGTGTATATATATCTATGCAGTATGTATCCATACACACACACGGGCGCGATCGGACATTGCCCTCTAGCGGCCAGTGAAAACACAACACAGTAAAAGAAATTTGAATATTTCCACCATTTCTGACTAAAACTTCGCCAAATGTAATCATTTTGTTTGAGTGAACAAGATATTTGCTTTCTTTGAATTATTCCAGTTCTGTAAACACTGCATCTTTTCTCTTATTTTGATGTTTTGTCATTTCCTTTAACATGATGCTTTAAAGAACAATATTTTTTATTCGGAAATCTTTTCACACACACACTCTTTCTATCGTTCTATCTAACAATCTATGTAATTTATATATTTAAATTCTTGTAAACATTTAAGTAGAAGTATTATTTAAACTGTTGTGTATTTCCTTCATTGGCCGCTAGAGGTCAAGGTCCGACTGACGGTTAGGTAGCAAACTCACCTCAGGCGCCGTAACAACACATTGTGTCCAAAAGTATCCGGACACCTCTCTTCTGATTATGAATAATTCGAGTGCTTTAAAGGAACAGTTTGGCAATAAATCTACTTCGCAGTTTTTTAATTCTCCCCGGGGGAAAGACAATCCTGGTGTATTTTATTTAAGAATAGGAACCGGGAGACTCAGCAGTCACCTGGATCATTGTAGTAAAATAACACTTCAAGAACTTGGCAAACGTCTCACAGCATGGGTGTTGTTTTAGCCCTGAATCTCAAAAATAGTTATAACAACAGAAAATTGACAGATCTTTCTTGAAGACTTAAAAAAACCCCAAGAAATCAGACCTCCAACTTCAAAACAAGTTGAATTCAAGGACATTGAATTACATCTAAAACTTCTGTTTTCTTTTTAAAACTATGTGGGTGATGAAAATAGGCGTAAAAGAAGAATCTGACTGGGCCGCAACCCCATCCAGCATCTTTGGAACGGAGATTGTGATCCAGACCTTCTCGTCCAACATCAGTGTCTGACCTCATAAATGCTTTACAGAATGAATGGACACAAATTCACAAGCTGGAAGCTGTTATATCTGCAAAGGAGGAAGCAACTCCATATTAAAGTCTATGGGTTTGAATGCAATGTCATTAAAGTGTAATGGTCAGGCGTCCCAAAACCTTTGTCCATACAGTATATGCATATTAACTGTTTATATATAAATAATGAGCCAGTATCATGCTGTGTAGAGGCCTGGGTGATAGACCTGATGTGCTCAGAGGAATTATCCATTCGCTGTACATTATACATGTATACATACACACCAGTTTTCTTCTGTTTTACAAAATTTTATTTAAGGCATCAGTTCATCCTCATATTTAAAGCCACATCTCTCTCAAACAACAACATGATAAATACATTCAACAACGTCGCGAGATGAAAGTCAAGGTATTTCCACAGACCTCACAAAAAGCTGTTCATGTTCATTCCTTCCATCCAGTTACACAAGCTGCTCCAGCAGAAATAAAACAGACTGACCGTAAGCTGAGGGGACGGGAAAAAGGCAGCCACTGCACACAGCAGGGACAAATCTCCATATGGGAATTTATGGCACATCTAAACGAATGAGAAAACGGCAGCGGCACACGTTGAGCACAGAGCGAGGAACAGCAGGTTCATCCTCACGCCTCCCCGCAGCGATCGGCCCTAATATAATCACACTGTTCCCCAAAGCTGGAGCCGTCTGCCTCAAAGTAATCACACCGCCCCCAAAAGGCTGCTGCTCTCTGCCTCAAAACACACCGAGGCCTACAAGTGCGCCACTTTGTCTTCCCAAGCTGAGCTTTTTTTTTATGTTTCTGGTCATATTAACCATAAATCATCATATGTAAATGACAAAAGGTGTAATTTTTCAATAATCTTTGACATATCATTTATTCCTGCCTCTATAATAATTTCTGATGACATCACCATGCACCAGCAAGTGTGAAATATAATAAGACAATGACCTATAAGAAGAATAATAACATAAGAATAATACAATATCACTTTCTGCACCCACCATTGGGGAAAAATGCTCAGCTAGCTCAGAGAACCTCTCAGATTTCGCATTTCTCTTTAAAAATTATGTCACTATACTGAATAAAAAACATGCAAAACGATTTCAGGTCACTTTAATGGGCCCACACTACGAAAAAATAAAAATAAATAAGAGCTGGGTGACGTATGTAGTACTGTAGTACAGTTTCAGAATGTGCTGTTCACTCCCCAGTCCATGGCAAGACGCAAAAAAAACCCCCAAGTTGTTTTTGTGATGTCACATACAAAGCTACCTGTTCAGCCTACAGCAGTCTGGAACAACCCATTCATGCTCTAGTTATAAGGAAAGTTTTTTGAATGAGTCACAAATCAGAGCAGCCAATCAGAACAGAGCTCATTTACATATAGCGGTAATACAGCCACGGTAACAAAAACAACCTGAATGAATCTAAGGAATATAGACAGGATGGAAAATGCTCATGTTTTTACATGAATTATAATTCTGATGAATTTCTACACAAATTATTCAAATCAAATGCAAGAAAAGAGAAGGATACTGGCTTTTTAGAAGCCATTAGTGTTATCTAGGGGTGGACATAGTTATTCTTTAGCATTTTAATGACATTTTAAATACATTTCTGCTCACACAGTAAAACAGAGAACATGTCAGGACACTGTGTGTGTGTGTGTATATATATATATATATATATGGGGGTGTAGAATGAATGCGTTAATATCAATCAATCACAAAAGAATAACGCTGATTAATACCACTGCGTGACTTTAACTCGGTACGGTGTTCTGTCGAAACATGTGACCCATCTAGATGAGCTCCCAGGCCCTTCTGGGCATGTGCAATTCCAGAACCGCTCTATGAGCTTCAAGGTAGCATTTTTCGACAGGGTAGCATGAAAATATGCTTATAAAATGTATTTGTCCCCAATTATGCATATTATTTGCCCTTTCCTTGTCATTATCAGTGTTAAAAACGGACTATAAACTGAACTGTATAAACTTTTTAGCATTTTTCAATAGGGTAGCATGAATCGATAGACAGCTTAGAAGAAAAAAAAAATATATACATATATGTATGTGTGTGTATATGTCTGTGTCTATATATATATATATGTACACACACAAACACACATATTGAACCACCTTCTGATGCAAAACTGTCAGCACTGTCCCCCAAAACAGACCACCTGTCTCAAAACAGTCCGCTTTCTAAAGGCTGCGTTTAAGATTTTGTCCAGATGAAGAACTTAAGGACATTCTAGAAACAGATCCAGCAATTGCAGACTTAAATGAAAAGCACATAGTGTTTGTCAGATGTTGTTTGCGCAGAATCAATGGATGTTTGGAGCACCGAGACTTTCAGGCGTTAGAACGGCGTGTCCATTTGACTGCCTTTGGCTCCTGCTGTAACCACTCCATAACTGCCCTCCTGCCAGCGCAGCCACCGCATCCGCACCTCATGCTGGACCTGCAACAAACAAGCACACAACAAACCACTAGAGGTGTGGAGATATTAATATTTCCTGTTATCAGATCAGTAGAAATAATTCTGGAATACTGTGTTGTTAGCAAAATAAACTGAAAATGCTGAAAGGGGCAAACGGCTCTGAAACTCAGTTTTAACAGGTCTCTTGTGTTATGCAGTGTTCTGTATCAGAGCATTATGTCTCTCTAGCTCAGAATTCACACTTATATAGATCTCACTGGAGTATCCAGCATGCATCATGCAAATATATGATCACTGGGAATCCCTGTGGTGTCAACCAATCTGTCCTCATTGCCTGGACACAGATCTACTGGCTGATAAATACCAAGCTAATTGTTGGGTGTCAGGTTTTAAATGACCTGTTCCTGCCTAACCCATTATCAGAGCCAACCCACGCCGCCGGACCCACAAAAAATTTGGTAATGATTCGTTAATAAAATTCTAATTTGCTAACGACCCGAACCCGCAGTATTCCTAGTCGGGTATGTTTTTATTTAGTCAGTATTTCTGTTGCTTTGTCACTTTTTCACCCATCCCAATCGCTGACCCAAACCCACATGAGCCACAGGCTATGGGTTGATCACTACTGAAGAAAAGTTTTAGCTTTGAGCTTAAGCCCTTGTTTCTGTCATTGGAACCAGTTCTGTCCTTTGTACTGCTGACTGAAAGACAGTCACTACAGTTGTACCAATAGCTCCCCCGCAGTACTGTTAGTCATCTGCCTTCTGTCTGCTTTCATCAACTAGTGGAAAAATGAATCAGCTCATTTTAAAGAAATCCCCACCAAAGCAGCTGTAGTTTTTCAAAAGCTCCTCCCACTTTCAAGATGCATCCTCAGAAGGGGGTTTCCCTGATCTTTTAAGCAGAAAACCTCACTCCAGAGACAAACTGGCACAGATTACTCCCCCTAAAAGCAATAATATATATCAGAATAATGCATACTGTACTCATATTTCTTTCTGCTATTTCAATAAAATACTGCTTCCTGTTCATATTATGTTTATATTAATGCGTATTACTGGGATGTGCTGGGGGTGGTGATGGTAGTGGTGGTGGTGGGGGGGTTCTGTGGCAGTGCACTCCCACTGCTCCGAGACGAATGGTCCCATGCAGTGAACAGAATTAATTATTTGAATTTAAACTGATTGTCTTTGATTATCCTTTTCCAGGTCATTTTTACTGGCAGAATTTCATGTAGGAATTCCATTAATTGTTACAAGAGTTTTTGGCTGCTGTCCTGTAGACCTCGGGGGGTTGTTGTATGAAGCACTCAGTTCAAAACACAGGCTTTATTTGATTAGGGAAACTAATTAAAAATGTGTTTGAATGCCCTGTCTGCCCCAGGAGTGACTGCATTTACTAACGAAGAGCATGGGAAGCATACATATTTCAGTGCAGCAGCCTTGTGTGAGATGGAATGGCTCTAAACAACACTCTCATGTGTATGTTGGCATATTAAGCATTTTAATGTGTCAGTATTGTGGCAAACATAATTTCTATTCCTTTATAGGAAGATCATGCATCATTCTAGTCCATGAAAATGAACTGTTTAGACATGGTTATTAAGCAGGGGCGGACTCGCGCCACCTTGGGCCCCGGGCAAGTTTTCCATTTGCTGCATACGAGGTGTGAAGCTCTGCATCTTATGTGACACTGCTAGAGAGCTCACTGTGCTTGGAGGAGAACATTAACAACCAATTACATGAGCTAATGGATGCCTGCACTGACTAGCCTTGTGCTGAATGATGGAGAAGAGGGAGGGCCATCCTAGAGATCAACGTCAATTATGTTCTCTGGGACTCTGACTACAGATGGCTGCATCACCAGGGATGATGAGGCACATGCTTAGACCCACTGTATTTATGGATATTTGTATTTATTGTAATGAACGTTTTTTCCAAGCAATATCACACGGCCAAGTTTTCCATTTGTCAACCTGGATGGAGCCGATTTTGGGGGTGTTTAAGGGGGGGGTGGCAGTTGGATTTGTCGACGGGGAAAGAGGTTTTTTGGTTGAGAGGGACTGGTGTAGATTTCGTTTTGGCCCTTTGGTTGGGCAAAGCTTAGGAGAAGGAATCCTCACCTCTTGGTTGAGGAAGCAGTAGAGAATTGCCACAATGAGCCCCTGGAATAAAGCACAGAAATCACAATGTGAGAAACAAATCTCAAAATTACAAATAAATGCAAACACACATAACTCATTGGGATGCTGAGGAGAGACTGAGTGTGTTGGGAGGAGGATGTTGAGGAGAGACTGAGTGTGTTGGGAGGAGGATGCTGA
>JBBPDC010022428.1:0-12737 GCA_037974485.1 Hemigrammopetersius urotaenia | reverse complement strand
TTTATTTTATTTTTGAAATATTCATTTATCGGCCATTATAAATGCAGATACCGATAGTTTGGAAAATGCCTAATATCAGCCGGGCTCTAAAAGTGACCATTCTGTTATACGTGAACACACCTCAGCACACAGTGTAAACAGCATGAAATTCTTCCTCTGCATTTAACCCACTCACCAAGTGAAGCAGCGGGCAGCCAGGAACACCGCACCCGGGGAGCAGTGTGTGGGTATAGTACCTTGCTCAAGGTACCTCAGTGGTGCTGAACAGCCACATTTGTTCAACAGTGATTAGGTTTTTACACTAGGGCCTTCTTTTACTAGTCATCTAAAAGAGACTCCCTTGCTCTCTGCTCTCGGACTTGTAAAGCTGCTTTGTGACTACACTGGTAGTAGAGAGCACTATATAAATAAAATGTAATTCAACAGAGTACTTCAGTAAACTCCTGACAGGTTTGGAGATTCCTGACAGTATTTAAGGTTGTAAAATGATTCATTATTCAGAGCTGCATGATTTGGACAGAATATCAGAATAGTGAATAGATGATAAACGTTTGTATCCAGAATTAGGAGACATATTAGACATATAGTGGTGGTTTTGTGACATTATAAAAAAATACGATTTTTGTAGCTTATTTTACATGTATGGAGGAGTTAATGTACCACTCGAAACAACACGTGTAGTATTTAAATCTTTTTTACTTCGAGTGATATGAGCCCAATAACGTACTGAGAGGAAACACAATAAATCTGTAGCGGTAAACTTGAAAAAATATTTTGTGCAGCTCTACTTTGGTCTTCTGGTTCTTATTCCACCGTCAGTGATGGAGCTGTGGAGCTCCTTTTATTTACATTTTGTTTCCCAAGTTTCGTTTCTGCTCTAATTTACCTTCCCTGTCTTATAAGCTAATTTCCAGAACTCTTATGAGGTATCAAAAGAGAATTAGAAGGGAGAAAAGCAGAAAAAGTGTTCATCATGTGTTTCAAGTGTTCATCATCAGTCTCTCAGGAACATAAGGTGGCCGGTCTCTCTTAACTTCAGTGCTTTAAAAACAGAAAAACACGGGTTAAATCACACCCAACCCTGCTTAAACTCTCACCCAGGCTGGCCTGTGCTCTTCGGGGTTGTTTTTTTGCTGGAACTCGTCTGTTCTTCTTCAAAGACACTGAATAAATCCGCTCCAAATGCGTCCGCCATGCTGCTTTCGCTCCACTCTCCACACGCCACACTCGGCCTCCTCTCTCAACACCAGACTATACACAATAAAAGTAAAAAACCACGTACACATTTCTCTTTTTAAATGACACAAATAACTACTTATATCATGAATCATATTTTTAGAACGCTAATAAAGTTTTGTATGAATTAATGTATTTTATTTTTATCTTTTAGATTAGAGTTTTTTACAAGTTATCTTTAACAATAATATACCATTTGAAATGCAGTCCAGTACTGCTACTACTACTACTACTACTACTACTACTACTGTTAATAATAATAACAATAATAATAATAATAATAATAAATAAAATCAGTTGCGTGTTTGTATTTATGTATGTACATATTTATTTTTAAAATAATACTGTTGAATATTTGGCCAGACTAGCGATTGATAGTCTGGACTTTTATTTTAAAGTATAGGAACTCCGAAAGCAAAAGTAGTGAAACAAATCCACGTGGAATTCTTTACATTTACTATTTTTTATTGTATTGTGTTTAGTTGTTCATATTTTTATCAACAATATACAAATATAATAGACTATATAAACAATAACATAAAGTGCAATGTAATAATAATAAGAAGAAGCAGCAGAAGAAAAAAAAAATATCATCACAACAAGAATAATAACTATAAAAGCATAACAATAATAAAAAGAACAACAATTATTATTATTGTTTAATAAAATTATAACAACAATAATAGTAGTAGTAATAATAATAATTGGCCTAGTGATTGGGCGTTCAAAAAGGGTTTGAATCCCAAGACTGCAAGTGGCACCACTGAGGTACCCTTGAGCAAGGTACCATTCCCATACACTGCTCTTTGGGCGCTGTGTTCCTGGCTGCCCGCTGCTTCACTTGGTAAAAAGGTTTAATGCAGAGGAAGATTTTCATGCTGCTCACACAGTGTGCTGTGGTGTGTTCACGTATGACAGAATGATCACTTTAAATATAAAAGCAAACGATGCCCAGCCCTGTTCATAATGCGTCTAAAAGTGTTTATCTGTGATTCAGCACATCACAGCTCTATAAGCAGTTGATCTTCAGCCCCATTCTGAGTAGGGACTGGGTTGGACTTTTATTCTGAAGTGACTGGAGCCGTGTCTGGTCTCTGCAGTGTTGGTCCGGCAGATTTTTGGATGAAGCTCCAGCGGTTCTCTCCGCTCCCGGACCCTCAGACGTTCAGACCTTTAGACCACATACTGCAGTAGCCCAGAGTCTCCATGGGTGGTAAAAAGAAGAAGAATGCGGCTCCGACCGCTGCTGGACCTGTGAACCCCCCGCCGGAGTCTGTGGGACAGAAAACTGGACCAAGAACCAGCAGCAAGGAAAACAAAACCAGAGGTTATAATTCATGCTTCAATTTTAATGTTTTATCATTCATCATCTAGACTGCATTCTTCATTATTTTATCTAAACATACAACCAGAGTTGCTCGTTATGGACAACGTATCAGTGTTATGATTCTATTGTCACATATTGTGATGCCTTTTAATATATTAAAGGGCTCCTACCACTTTTCTGGAATTAAAAAGGCTTTAAGTTGGTTTCAAATGGTACATTTACTTCTCCGCATCCGTACAATCCATTTATGGAAAGCAAGTTACAAAACACACTGTTTTCAAGTCATATGGGTTGGTCACAAAAAAACAATATTTGAAAATGACCTGTTTTTGTAGTTACATTTGTGTATCATGCCTTTTTAATTCCAGACAAGTGATCTTTAATGTTGCAGAAGACAATATGTAGCAATAATATCACGATACTGATATTTTCTCCATATCATTCAGCTCTGAGTGTAGTGCACATTGCGTGTATTTGTGTGTGAACCTACAGGCCTCTTATTTGTACCTCAGAGGTTGGGTTTTCTTTTTTATTTTCCATCCAGCCCCAAAAACGTACAGCCTCACTGGCACCTCACAGATGGACACCAGCGGAGTCGCAGACAAATCAGTCCTGAAGGTAAGAGAACCAGCTGATTACATTCTGCCCAACCTCACCAACCTGCTCTCTTGGGCTGCAGTCAAATCCTTACAACAATGTTCCAGCATCAGTACCTGACCTCACTAATGCTGAAATCAAATCTTCACAGCAGTGTTACAACATAACTTTGACTCATGTTCTCATACAATCAAATCCTCACAGCAATGTTTTACCATCACTACTTGACCTTACTAATGTTTTTAGTCTATCAAATAATACAATATTTACAAATAATGGCCCCCATCAGATGATTAATGATCTCTGTGTTTGAAGGTCATCATTCAGCCGGCTCTGGAGAAGAACATCATCAAACTGATCAACGACTACCGGCAGGAAAATGGAGATAAAGGACCAATCTCAGGGAGACTTACCTCTAAAAAATTGCTGGTAACAAAAATGTTTTTATTACAGATTACCTCACGAAATTAGCATTAGTATAACTCATGACAGAACCATTTCTTTTATCATTACTAATGCTGGGCTACAATTAGGGCTGCACGATATCAGGAAAACATGCGATATACGATAATGTTGTTGAGTGTTGCGATGGCAATATCACATGCGAAAAGTGAGCAAAACCTTAGCCTTTATAGTGTTAATGTTTTTCTGCTTTGGATTTGCTGGTAACAGACTCCAGACGCTGACTAGTCTATGCAGAAAAAAATGAATTTACTTAAGCAAAGCATTTTAAGGCCTCCCATAAAACATTTGAACAAATCTGAAAAAAATCTGAATATACATTTTTAAATAATTTTAAATCTTAAATAAATGTAAACATAATTTAAATGATAGTAAGTTCTTCGCCAGAAAAAAATAGCAAAAGGAACAATCTATAGCAGCAGCACAGAAGATGAAGAAACTGCCCAGTGCCCTCTTCTCTGTGGCACTGGGTGAAGAGTTTTGGAAAAACACCATTTATTGCAGTCAGTCTTTGGCGATATGGATATTTTTTAGGGATATGGATATTGCGCATGTTGATATCGCGATGACGGTAAATTTGCGATATATTGTGCAGCCCTAGCTACAATTATAAATTTTGATCGTGATTAATCACATGATTTACTGCAATTAACCACATTGTTAAATGCAAAATTAAATAATTAATTCAAGAGTAGTGTATTATGCACTTTTATTTTTTAAGTGCTGCTATATGAATTAAACTTCAGCAACTTTTGAAATTTGAAACAAATAAGAGCTTTTTAACAGCAGTGTTCCTTTAACACAGTTACACAGCTGCAGTTCAAATATTTCTGTAAATCTCAACATAAACATTAATGTAATCAAATCAAATATGAAACCAAAGCTATTTGCCACTGCAGGGCATTCATGTTTTATCTATGTTTTATCATAAAAACATGTTCCAGAGCATGGGCGTAGAACCATTATAGCAGGTGCAAAGAGGGCCCAACTCTATATGAAAGTCCATGTACACTAACAGTCAAAAGTTTGGACACACTTACTCATTCAATGTTTTTTTCTTTGTTTTTATTGTTTTCTAACAAACAAAACGATGAAGGAACACATGGAATTCGGCAGTAAACAAAAAAGACTTGAACCAGAATATGTTTTGTAATGAGGTAATGATGGGCTGCTGTTTGATTTACTTTAAGTGGTTCTTGCTATAATGTGGATTAGTTGAATAGGATCACTAACTGTGTACCAACCCGACCATCACATCTGGCAAAGAACCAAAAGACGTTCTTTAGGAAACCAGAGATGTTCTCCCACGGCGAGGAACTGAAATAGTTCTCCTCTGGTAAAGAACCATTTCTGATGTTTCTGAACTGTTTTTGAGAGTGCAGAAGAACAGAACGGTCTGTTTGTTTATTTGTTTGTTTTGTGTAGGATCTATACACAGCCCTGCAGAAGTTCCGTTTTAAGACGGAGCACATCGAGGAGGCCATGAAGAGCAGCGTACTGTATGGGGGGGACCTGCACTCAGCCCTTGACTGGCTTTGCCTGAATCTCAGAGATGGTAAAACACACTCGGCTGTGTTTATTTATTGCATCTTATTTACACTTATTTGCACAAGGCTGCTGGTTTCTTCTTTGGACCACATTAACAAACCAGGCTGGTGAATCAAATGCACGTTTTTTTTAACCTAAACCTGATTTTGCTTTGGTTCTGTTTACAGATGAGCTGCCAGAGGGCTTCAGCCAGAGCATGAGGGAAGAGACCAGTAAGAACCGGGCCAAGTTCCAGGACCCAAAACCACAGAGCCAAGCAGAGATCAAAAAGGAGGAGTTTAAACAGGAGGAGAAACCGAAACCTAAGGTAGATCATCCACGAACCTCATTACATCCTCACTCTGCTGTTTACACATCCTGCACAGCGTCACAAATTTAAACTCATTAGTAAAACACTGTAAGAAATGGTGAAATGTAAGTTCCAGAATGATGAACAGAGCAGCAGAGGATTGTAAAATGAAGTGCTAATAAAATGAATGCCCAAAATAAAGTTATTAGTATCCAAATAAAATAAATATATGTAATAAAATTAATATCTAGAATGAAGTTCCGTGTTTAATCAGTGGTGATGAAATGTTGAATCAGATATTTTTTTTGGAAATAAGTACAATGTATTCTTTAGAATATTAAATTAAGTATTTTTATGGACTGAATGAATGGGGTGAGTAAACATCCCATTTGAAATAATAATTACAGACTTTAAGCCTTTTTAATTCCAGAATGATATGGGGCCTTTAATATATTCTCAAAATCGCTATATGTAACAGAAAAATCGTGATGATTATTTTTTTCCTATATTGTGCACTAATAGGTAACATTGTACAGTGTCAGAAACCATAATTGATTCTATTAGAGATCACTCTGGTGTGAAACCAGCCTCAGCTGAGCTCAGGGGGATCAAGTCCATCTGCTGTTGGAACACCTCAGTTCAGTGACTTATGTGTTCTCAGCCGCAGGTGAAGGACGACAGAGCGAACATGAAGGAGTGGATCCTAAGATACGCGGAGCAGGAGCAGGATGAGAGCAGTGAGGAGGATGAGAGTAGCACAGGAGGTCCAAATGCTCCAGAGCTGGACGAGAAGTTTGATCCTGTAGGTCCAGATTGCTGGGTTTTACCTTCTGTATTTTTGTCTCCAATGTATCTAGATGTGTATTTGTATGTGTGTATGCTTCTATACATGCCTGTCTATGCGTGCATGTGTTAGTGTGTGTGTATATGTATGTGTGTATCAGTGTTTTCTTTACAGTGGAGATAAAAGGAACCAGACATCTCCAACACAAATCCAGCCGTTTTATTCACTATTGATGCAAAGTGAAGCTCCACATGTCCCTGAGTGTTTATATGGATGTTAATGACGGTAAAATAGTGAATAAGAACTAAATCGCTTTCTTTGGGGACTATTTGGCCTGCTTGTATCCCTTCACCATGAATGGGTTTAGCTTTAGGACCTAAAGCTTCTCAAAACTTCTCAGGTATCAGGCAGCGCAACTCAATTCATGGAATAACTTTGTATGAGGGAGATTTCAGAGTCAGACGTCTGGTTCCTTTCACCTCTGCTGTGAACATTTCTGACTCTAGAATAATTTGGTTGGGTTGTTTTTCCTACACTGAATGTTTTGCTGTGATGCTGAAGTGTTTTCCTCACAGAATGATCGCTACCTGGTGCTGACCGCTCAGCTGTTTGATGCAAAGGAAATGGCAGCAGATGCTAAAGCCAAGAAGGACAAAGCAGGCCAGCGGATGGCGCAGGACCGGATCCGGGTCATTCAGCAAGGTCACACACTCTCACATTTATCCCTAGACACAAACATGGGGGTTGCTGATGTGGTTTTAGCTTAGTCTAATCTTTCTCAGTTAAAAAGTACATTCAGAGTACAAACTTTAAGCGTTAGCAAAATCTGATGTCAGGTAATGCCGTAGCCACCTAGGGTGGTCCTCCCTCTTCTCAGTCACTTAGTATAACTCTCCTCTGAGTGGGGAGGGTGCCCCCTCTTCAGACCAAATCCGCTTGCTTATTAACCAGCGGAACGTTTTTCTTTTTAAATGATCATCTTTTAATATTATTAGTAAGAGATGAGGGGGGCAGGTACCTCGTGGGGATGGTACCTCAGTGGTGGACTCACTAGCAGTCCAGGGATTCGAACCCTCAACCTTCTGATAGCAGGGGCAAAACACTAACCCGGAGGCCGTTGTTTTGTTTTTTTCTGTCATTGTTTAGCCATGTGATACATTCTAACCCAGGTAACTTGTTAGTGATGTTAAAGATACATTTCTTAGTGTCATAGAACTGAAACTTTAACTTTAGCCCAAACAGACCGGAGTGTTTATACTTCATCAACTTCCCAGGTGTTAGTTTGTGTCTCGGTTGAGTTTTTTCTGCAAGCACAGTAAAAAAAACAGTGGCCTCTTTCTATGTTGCCATGACAACATTTTTGGCCATTCAGAAACAGCAATGTAGCCAGTTCTGCTGCGGCCCACTCTCAGTGCTGCCGTCGGGGCTTTGGAGCTGAATGACGCTTTTGTTGTTTTAGAGATGAAGCCGCTGGAGTCGCACCCGGTGTTTAACCCAGCCATTAAAGTCACAGATGCCCCAAAAGAGGAGAAAAAGCCTCCGCAGGTGAAGGACACGAATGAGGACCTCAACTTTAACCTGTTTGAGCAGAAAGAGAAACCTGCAGCAGAGAAAGGTGAGCAAAGCTCTAAATTACACAGGTGTCAGTGCAGTGTGCATTTTTGTGTGCTACAATATTCAATATTCACATTGGGTGAGGTACAGATGTATTTCATAAACAGAGAGGACCACAGTTAGTGTGTGTTGTATAGTCTGATGGCACAGGGGTAAAAAATGTTCCTGAATCGTGTTGTGCATGTGTGAAGTGTCCTGAATTTCCTACCGGATAGCAGGAAAATGAAAAGTGGCAGTGCAGGGTGGTTGGGGTCTTCAGAACTGCCTTTGTTCTTCATGGCTTACACTAGCAGTAAAGCGCTTCCTTTCATTATTCTAACACCAGACAAGAATTTTTTTTTCTATTATTTATTTAGGTATTCATTAATTTATTAATTCATTTAATTACTCCTTTTTAGTTGAATGCTTAGCCCCTATTAAAGGAAGAATCACCTCACTATTCTAATGAAAGGACTGATATAACTAATATTACTGACTCACTTTCTTTAACCGCTTAATCCTAACTAGGATCACAGTTACCCGGAGCCTATCACAGGGCCAATGGGCACGAGGCAGGGACTCCCCCTGGGCGGGGCGCCAGCCCACTGCAGTAGAACTAATATGTTAATAATATTAATGCACAGTAATATTATGCACATTGTATTTCCTGTGTTTCTCCACTGATGTTCGTTCTCCGTCGTGTTCCTGCACTGCTCTGTCTTTTCTTTCCAGCCGAGAAGAAGAAGGAGCCTAAAGACGTGCGGGACTTTGACTACACCGGCCGCAGCTGGACCGGAAAATCACCCAAACAGTTCTTGATTGACTGGTGCAGGAAGAACCTCCCCAAGAGCCCCCCGCCCTCCTTCCAGAAAGTTCCTGCTGGGAGACACTGGAAGTGCAGGTATGAGACGATTCCTTCAGATTCTGTCTCTTTTTGACCATTTCAGAACATAATAAAATGTGTATCGAGATTAGTTTGTTCTACAGTTTAGAATAAAGTTATAATTAAAATCCTGTCCAGTAAACATTTTAATGGGGTGATTTAAGTTGATTTACAGTCATCATAAATTAATGATCGGAAAAGGCTAGTTGTGTGTGTGTGTGTGTGTGTGCGCGTGCGCTTGTTTCAGGGTCCGTGTTCAGAGGACTGATGATGTTCTAGAGGTTTGTCCCTCCATCCTGACGGAGGACGGCATGCAGGCGCAGCATTTAGGAGCCACACTGGCTCTCTATAACCTGGTTAAAGGGCAGGTGAGGCCTTTTAAAGATCCCATAACAACCAAATTCCTGTCTGTTTTTTTTTTTAAAAAAGAGTATGATGTAGGGTCCCACGGTTTGAGTCTTTCTCTCTCTTTCCTGTTGTCTGTCTCTCTGTCTCTGTCTGTCTCTCTCTTTCTGTCTCTCTGTCTCTGTCTCTCTCTCTTTCTGTCTCTCTGTCTCTCTGTCTCTCTCAGTCTGTTCATCAGCTCCTCCCTCCTCCGTATCGTGATGTTTGGTTGGAGTGGAGAGACGGTGAGCAGCAGAAGGAAGAACAGACTCGTTCAGCCATCAATAAACCGCGTGATCAGTTCATCGCCCGTCTTCTCACCTGCCTCAAACAGCAGCAGCCGCTCAGCCAGCACAGCAGGTGAGGCTCTGCCCATGCACAAATACTGCACCCACACACCCCATCCAAACTCTGCACACAAACCACAAAGGCTTATAACTTCACCTAAATGTTTCACATAAATACTACAGTAAACCCCCGTTATTCGTGGGGGTTACGTTACAAAAGCACCCGCGTATAATGAAAAACCGTGTTGTTGTGTTTTGGTAAAAAATGTCTAAAATGCCTATTTTTTATAGTGTAAACCCTAAACATGCGCCCAAATATGTTCCTAGAACAGTTATATGTCATTTTATAGTTAAATACATTACGCATAACGAAAATGTAAAGATGAGGGGGGGGGGTCACGCAGCAGAAGTGAGTGAGAGAGAGACGGCGCGCAGCAGAGGGGCGTGTGCGTGCATGTGTGTGTGTGGTTGGGGGACAGAGAGGAGGGAGGTTTATCGTGGTTTCTAGTGAGTTGTGGCCGAAAAACCAACTCTATTGTCAAAGGTGCTTGAGTTCAGTCAATCCGGTGTCTGTTTATCTGGCGGGTCACTACAATATTTTTAATAATTTGGAACTAAAATGATGCCATGCTGAGATGCCGAGAGAGAGAGAGAGAGAGAGAGAGAGAGAGAGCTGCGCCCAGCAGAAGTGTGTGTGTGTGTGTGTGTGTGTGAGAGAGAGAGAAAGACAGACGGAGCGTGCTAGAATTTATATTTGATATTTTTGATAATTTAGAACTAAAATAAAATAAAAAAAAACATATTGCCACGAAAAAGCTAAAAAAAGGGTGGAGAATATGGGAGCAGTTTCCGCGCTGTCCTGGAGATTCCCACATAAAACGATCACTTCTGTTCTCGAAAAAAATCTACGTGTGACTGGATCCGCGAATCCTGATCTGCATAAAACTGGAGCATTACTGTACACTTAAGTACACCTCAAGTACCTCACACAAACACCAAACACAATAACCGCACTCAAATACTTCAGACAAACACTTCCTATCTCCACACATCTTTTCTCTTCTACACTCTTCTAGTTTCTCCTCTTTTAGCTTTCTTCTTTGTTTTTCTTCTCTTTCGTTTTTCCTTCTTTTTCTCCATGTGCTTACCTTCTCTTGTGCTGCTTTTCTTTTTTCTTTTGCCTCTTTTATTCTTTTGCAACCCTACTTCTTATTTGCTCTTTATTTTTCTTTTCTTTTTTTTTTTTTCCTGTTTCTCATTCTTTCCTATAATAGTCCTCTATATAGTGATTAGGGGTAAAAGGCTGCCCTCGGTAAATACAGATATTCATATAAGTACCTCTGAACACCCCCCAGTTGTGACTCCCCAAGCCCCGGAGACGAGCCTGAGGACTCGTGGGAGAGTTTGGCTGGTCCAGATGAGCCTCAGGAGCCGCAGGGTGGCGTTCAGGACGTCCGGCTGTGGGAAGAGTCGCGGGCTCTGTTTCTGAGGCGCCGGGACTCTGTGTTGGCCTGCAGGCTGTGGTCAGAACGAGAGCAACTTCCTGTGTTTCAGCATAAAGAGCGGGTTTTGGAGGCCCTGCGGCGCCACCGTGTGGTGGTGGTGGCCGGAGAGACTGGCAGCGGGAAGAGCACGCAGATCCCACAGTTCATCCTGGAGGAGCTGCTGACCCGTGGAGGCGAGGCTCGTCCCTGTAACATCGCCGTCACGCAGCCCAGGAGGATCTCAGCCATGAGCCTGGCCTGCAGGGTCAATCAGGAGCTCGGCAGTGAGGACGGACCTGGAGGAAAGGTCAGAGTCCTGGATCTAAATATGGTGTTGCATGAGTCTAATTTAACAAAATAAAAATAACAAAAAGAAAAAAGAAATATATATATATATAATGAACTAAATTTAAAAGAGGAAAACCATTCATGTTTGGGGTTGAACTGAATCAGAAAGCTTCATTGATCCTGAAATTGCTTAAATTATCACTTTAATTTGAGCAGTCAGGGATGTGTAAGGTGGTAACTGAGTGTGTGAGGGTAACTGAGTGTGTTTGTTTTGCAGGACTCTCTGTGTGGGTATCAGATCCGGATGGAGAACCGCTCTTCTGACTCCACTCATCTGCTCTACTGCACCACCGGCGTCCTCCTGAGGAAACTCCAGCAGGACCGGCTCCTCTCCTCCCTCACACACATCATTGTGGATGAGGTGATCACACATCCCTCACATATACCTCACCCACTTCACTCTGATGCCTTCTCTCTTCCCTCACACACATCATTGTGGATGAGGTGATCACACATCCCTCACATATACCTCACCCACTTCACTCTGATGCCTTCTCTCTTCCCTCACACACATCATCATGGATGAGGTGAGCACACCTCTCAGACACCGCTGACTCACCTCTCACTCTCACTGTCCACGGATCAGACAGGGGAACTATATCTGTGTTTTTTAGGTTACTGTTTGAATTAACATATGTATATACACACACACACACACACACACACACACACATGCACCCATGCATATGTGATGACTTTTACAATGTGAATGATAAACATAATAGTAAATGAGTAAATGACATAATAGTAAATTATATAATAGTAAATGAATAGTAAATGATAAACAAAATAGTATTGAATTGTCATGATTACCTCCTACATTTCTTTTATACGTTAATATTTTAGTGTGTTCTTCTCACTAAAAGCACAGCTGGTGGCCTAGTGGTTAGGGAGTTGGCCCTGTGTCCAGAATGTTGTGGGTTCAAATGCAGGTCGTGGGTCCGTCCCCACACGCTCTGAATTTCGTGCTGTTCACTCTGTGTGGTGTGGTGTGTCCATGTATGACAAATGGTCACTTTACACTATTCACTCATCCCCAGGTCCATGAGCGCAGCGTCCAGTCGGATTTTCTGCTGACCATCCTGAGGGATGTGGTCCATAAGCGCTCTGACCTGCAACTGATCCTGATGAGTGCCACAGTGGACTGTCAGAAGTTCTCCAGCTACTTCAACCGTTGCCCTGTGGTCACCATTCCCGGCAGAACCTTCCCTGTGGAGGTGAGGGTCTCTAACTGAACTGCAGCAAGAACATTTCCGGTTAGGACTGTACCAGTGTGGACTACTTAAGCACTCATGTGTGTCACTCTGAATAAGAGCATCTGTTAAAAGCCGAAAATATACCGATAACCATACCAAACCCAAGACTTTTGTACAGTAGGGTAAAAGAACAGCGATTTTGTTTTTCTCCTCAGTCACTGCAAATCCTAAGGCTAAAGGGGTGATGGTGTGTGTGTGTGTGTGTGTGTGTGTGTGTGTGTGTGTGTGTGTGTGTGTGTGTGTGTGTGTGTGTGTGTGT